>LPNX010492797.1:323846-369304 GCA_001517045.1 Pseudotsuga menziesii | reverse complement strand
TGAAGATATACAAAGTACAATGATCTCCACATAGGCTGAAGATATATAACAGATCAAGGTCTCCATAGTGGATGGAAATGTCTGACATATACTGGAACAAGTCATGAGAGCTGAAATCTCATGAACACTAGCACGATCAAGGAGGTAGCATATAGTGGATGCCACCAATCTAGAAGTTCTTCTACACAAACCTCTATGAGTACATGTCCTACTATGCGAATAGAGGTGTCGAGGTCGAACATAGTAGTCCATCGTCTGATTACTGGTCATTGATGTATACCGTTAACAGACGCGAGATCACCCACCAATAATGAAAATGGGAATCAAGGTACTAGAGTGCAAACTAACAAGTGTGAATAAATGTGTTGAGGTCGAACACTTGATAGAATCCATCGATCAGGGGACATTGATGTATTCCCAAAACTGTCGATGGCAAGAGAACCTACCACTGATGACTGCAAGTCTCAAGGCACTCAAAATGACTCTAGACTCCAATCCCAGAATAAATGATCTGAATTCGATGGGATGAAATCCGCTGGAAGGAGGGCATTAGGGCATCCCCCATCATCCAACACGAGGTACTTAGCAAAGCTGTATAATATGGAAGAACTCGGTCATAAGGTGCACGAATCAATAACTGTATCGGGAATGGCCGACATGCAAAGTCAAGATAACTGAGGAATGGCCGACTCAGGTTTCAACTTCCTTTGAACAAGAGCATAATGGCATATGGTGACTGAATGAAGGCAGCATAGACTCTATATACAAACTGGGACATCTCTATGACGCAGGAGGCATCAATAGAGGCTCCATAGGGACTGGAAGCTTAACCAGTCAGTGGAGATAAAACTCAGATAACGAGTACAGCTCCTAAGTCAAACTATAACCCAACCAATGGATGTGATATACAGTGCTCTGTTCGAAGGCGACACGACTCGACAGCTGTCAAAGATAATATCTTTTCTTGTCCGGATTTTTGGTTTTTTGATTTGTTTGGTCTTTTTTAGTTATTTGAAAAGCTTGAAAAAAGAATAAACTAGCTTTATAGTTACAAACTAGGAGGAGACGAGTGTCATAAAGGCAAACAAACTAGTTCCAAGCAGTGGAACATACCTATGCTCAATGCAAGGATACATGTGTAGGATATCGACACTCGGGGGAAAATCCCCTCCCGGTAAAAAAGGGAATCAAGCTGCGAAGGATATAAAAAAAAGGCTCTGCATGGCTAGACATGAGACAAGCTCGGGCTATATGGCTGAAACGCAATGTCAGGGAAGCCGACATAAAGCTCAATAAGGCAGGAAAAGCTCATGATAATGCATTCACAACTCGATATAAGGGGAGTCCGGGGGGAAATTGGCCAGCATAAGATCAAGAGGAGTATGAGGCTCTTTCTAAATGTCATGGCAATACTATACAACGGACTCCTAGACCTAAGAGAGGACTCACGGCATGGGTGTCAAATGCAAAGGGGAGCTAACTAGGACACCCATGTATAAGAAAGCTCTACCATTCACATAGTACCACTTCTAATAGTATCAAGAAGGTTCCGTGATACCATGGAATGGGTTTGTACCTAAGGTTAAGATGGAACGGTCATAAGGCAATGCATAAGTGCAAGCGGATGTGAAATCCTACCCTATATGCCAGTTCAGACATAATACCTGTAATAGGAATGAACAGGTCGAAACCTCGGAGAGAGTGTACAAAAAATGGATCCTACATGAAAACCATATTAGTCCAAAACATCCCAAAATAGTCAATATAGAATCCAAACTATATGATATAGGGAGGAATGATCATTATAATAGCACCCAAAGGAAACAATGCGGTGAACGATGGGACATAAAAAGGAAAGTAAGGTGCAGACCCAACGTTCACGCATCCACTACCACCCCCCATGAGGGTGACCACTGGTGTAAAGACCGAGCGAGGGGAATAAAAGGCCTCCACAAATGAAGTAGAGGATGGAATATGACCATTCCCAAATCAACGAGCACAGTAAGGGGTTGTGATGCCCCCAAGTCTAACACCAGTGTCCATACTAGGACCAAGACGGGTGATAGGATACCAGGCATCCCGAAAATAAAAGGACCTGAACTCAAGAGAGCATAAATATACTCAAGTAACCACGATCCCAAAGGCCAACTAGCGCACAAAGAGCACACTCCTAAGAAAATCTACAGCCAAAATAAAAGAAAACCACAGGGAGGATATGTGAGCTCCCGAATGCAGCAGGTATGTTTCGCCTGGGAGAGGCTCGAAACTCCCATACACTACAAGCGGAGGTACGTAACCAATTATAGTGGCCCTCAGCTTCAACGCATAAAGCGACTGTGCTGTCTGACCTCTACCTGGCCGGGACACATGCAGAATAACCTCTACAAGTACCCCCTCGATATCCTAGGTAAGGTCACTAAGGTCACCTCAATATAATCAAAGCTCAGGCGGACAGTCGCAGGTGGGATTGACCGTATGGGCAGGGTAACAAAGCCCGAAACTCTCGAAAGAGCCCCTAGATACGAATAAAATCCTAGCTATATCACCGGTGCTACACAGTTCTCGACCAGGGGTTATCCCAATCAACAACCACTCACACTGCCTAGTGCTTGACTCCCTTTTGAGAGGAGATTCCTGAGAACGCTGGTTATACCAAGGATTTCACACACTCCCTGGACAGACACCTAGTTGTTGTTGTTTAGTGATCTTGGAGAATTAACTTTCAATGAACTATTCCAAGATCCTAAAACCTAAGCTTGTTGGTGCACCCTAGAAAAGAAAAGAGTGTAATTCATTTTAATTAGTGTTGATTTTAATTGGCTGTACTTACTCAAAGGGAAATGGCCGTGCAACTAATGACATTATGACTCAGCAGTGAAATAAATATGCACACCGTAACAAACATTGCTAAGTGCAATCTTTGTCAAATGAAAAATAGGGTATGCCACTACACGAGATGGATAAATATATATTTCTTTCCAAATTCCAATGCAATCCTTCCTATATGAAAGACTAAACACAACTCTCATCCAAGCAATCCAATGCAAGTACCTCCTCAAATCCATATCTAAGATGCAACTAAGAGTGCAACTACTTTGTATTTTTCAATATAAAAGAATGAAAAATGCAATAAAAGTCATCTAAAACTCTCAGTCTCTGCAGCAAGTATAAAAGACAAGCCCAGCAAGACACCAAGACAAAAAGAGTAATGCACTAATGGCAAAACAAAAAGGAAGAATGACTAAAACTACTTTCAAAGAAAAATCAACGAAAAAGCGGTCTCTGGTCACAAAAGAAGCATCCAACAGACAACATCAGACCCAAGGAAGACCCAACCACACTCACAACCCACCCAGCAACTTCCCCCAACATCAAACTCACCAAAAGGGAGGATGTACGCGACTGTATAAAGAACAGTTGCGTATGTACGCGACTTTAGGCCTAAAACCCGCATGGAAAAGCACATATACGTGACTTTTGGCCAAAAACTCGCATGGGAAGGCCCATATACGCGACTTTTGGCCAAAAATATGCGTGGAAAAAAGGATTTTAGTGTAAAATCTACGTGTATACGCGACTTTTGGCCAAAAATCCGCCTATGTACGCGACTTTTGCCCAAAAACCTGTGTATACAGAGAAGGCAGTGGTTAAAAGCAGGCCAAGGATCAAACCAATAAAGGGGAGTGTCAATGGATGAACATGCTATAAAATGCAACCCAGAAACAAAGAGAAACAGAGATAAAGTCAATAATATCAAGCCCATTGTGCCCCCTACCCCAAATAAAAACAAGGGACATCCCCAGCAGAGTCGCCAATTCTGTTACAGAGAGAAATTCCTATGGCTTGGGGTACCACAACAGACAGCTAGACTCCAGAAATCAATCTTTCCCAATATCCAATAGAAATAAAAACATCTAACACTAAAGGATCGAACCTCGTACCTTATTTCGGACGGTTGAAGTAGATCCCCGTTGAGCTTTCCAATCTTCAGCTTGAATTGTTATAACACGTCCTCAACAACAAGTAAACAATGCAAGAATACTATATTTCATGGTGTTAGATCTATTCTAGCATATATAATCAATAATGTATAAGCATTTGACATATTCCAATAGATGCAACATTCATTCAAATACACATTACTGGACAGGAAAAGATATTTCTATTAATATGAATCAGAGATTACAAGTGACAACCTCTGACGGCACGTCTGCGAACCGGAGAAACTGAATCCCCCACTTGGGCCTCCACCACCTCAATCCTCCATCACTTCGATAGCAAGCTCACTAACAAAGGCAAGCTTGGGAAGAACACAACAGTGCTCCCAAGGGACAAAGGGATGCAGACTCGACTCAAGTATAGTTCTGGCAACAATGGACTATAGTTTGGATACTCTCAATTCTCTCTTATGCTTTCAATGTCTCGATGGTTCCTTATATAGCTTTTCAAAGTGATACTGAAAGGTCGAATCCGTGCGATCTCAAGGCATATGGAAGGCCAGGAGTCATATGAGTCGGATCCAAGTCAAGGAACGCTCCAACAATTTTGGATTATGCACACATCCCGATGTACGTGACTATCGAGGGAATATCCGCATATGTACGCGGTTATCGGGGAAAAGGCCGTGTATATCAATTTTCTAATGTTTTTAGGGATGGTCAATGATACATCAAAAGACAAAAAATGGTCCATAGGGAAAAATGAGTCTGCAGCGGGACAGGGGAAGGCCATACAATGTGTGATTCACCTAATGTGGTGAAATCCGCTATAACATCGGGTCTGGGGGCATGTATGCCTGGTAGTGTCTGATTGGTGTGAAGTTTGTCTTAGCTTGTCTATTTGCCTTTATTTTATGCACCTTTCTTCCTGTACATGAGTTTTTAACTCACAGTCGCATATACATGCGGGTTTCTCTATGATTTCTGCGTATACACACAGGTTTTCTGTGAACAGTTGCATATGCCCTTATTTTTTCCTTTTTGTCGAAGTTAAATGGTTGATGGGTGAAGTTTGATGATTGCTGAGTCTCCTTTGGCACTACCTGAGTCTGTTTATAACTCTGTTTCTGACCAGAAACATTTTTTTTAGGCTAATTTTTTTTTTAAGAAGGTTCTTGTTATGGCATTTTTGATTTTTTGTTTGGGATTATTGCATTATAGTTCTTTTACCTTAGTGCTTTGCTTGAGTGCTGTTTGAGTGTGCTTGCAGAGTCTAGGGTTCATAGAATCATTCTTTTGCTTTTTGTATCTCATTTTATTTCAAAAAATCCAAAAACATTTGCTTATCATCATGCATTGTATTTTTCATTTTGCATTGTACTTGCACTAGATTTGCTTTGGAGTACTAGTTAGAACTTCATATAGGAAAGCTTGCATTTATCATTTGAAGAAAAATTGTGCATTTCATGTAGTAGCATACCCTATTTTCATGGACACAATGCATTTGGATTGATTGTAAGGTGTGCATTTTACTTCATGTTGTGTCATAACACCATTAGTTGCATTTTATTAGTGATTGCTCTGTGCATGATAGCTTGCCTAGGGTTTGCGTAAATAGAGAGTCTTTTTATTTTTTGAGTCATTGTGGATTCGGGTGCGAATCCTCCCCATTCTCATCATTTAGCAGGACTTCCACCTTCTACTTCTCCTCCTCCTTTGGGAGAGAGACCTAGATATTCCAGGTGGACTACTTTACACATTGATTCACACACCATGGGAGACCATATAGAGGATATTCCTGAACCACCTTCTCCCATTCGTGTAGACGATGGGGAGTTTACTCCTACTTACGATCCTTCACCCGAATTGGCTGAGTTAGGTCTTGTGATTTCTATTATAGGAACCTTTCATGATAGACCTACTCACTCTAGGGTTTATTCCCCATTGACACATTACCGGTATGGAATGCCGGAGGATGCCAAGACTCATTTTGAACCCGCAAGCACTAGCTATGGTAGTTATGGTATGTCAGGTTTTCCTACACATGATTTGGAATTTCATGTCGAATATGACTTCAAGACTAACACTATGTCTGGGGGCACTCTCATTCCTTACCATGCCGAGAGGTTTAGGAGCACTAGTCACATTGCACCTTCCATATCGGTGGTGGAAGTTACATCATATATTCCTCCTAGGTATAGGGTTAGCGATCCTGTTAGGATACCAGACCCAAGATGGGTGACTATAGGGAATAGTACGTACATTATTACTCAGGTCTGTCTGTCCTCTAACCCTACTTCTTCAAATGTCCACCCTCCACCTTATTCACGTGGTCCTTCGGGCTGAAAGGTTGCTACAAGTCATGTCCGTACTGTGGTTACTAGACTGGTTATGTCTCAGCTTCATGCACCACCCGTCATTTTGAGAGGTCATGCTCATACTTCTAGAGGTCACATTCCTACTTCCGGAATGTATTTTCCTACTTCTGGAATGTATGTTCCTACTTACGGAGTGTCCCATGGGACATCGCATGTGATGACTTACGGACCCTATTATGGGATGCACTATGGACAGGGTTCTTTAGCTTATGGGGGCGGGTATCAACAACCTACTTACTCTCCTAATTATAGCTTCATAGCTCCTACTAGTCAAGGTCCATCACACTATGGCGCTTCCACGCCACCCTATATAGGTCATATGAGAGGAGGGCACTATGGACAAGGCCATGGTGGTAATCAAACCTATATGAATCAGGGAGCAGTCCATCGACCTCATCATCCTAGGCTCCCTTTCCTCATGATGCTCAATATTCCTGACTTGTTGAGATTAACGAATGATCCTGTAGCTCATGACCCGGCTTGGCCAGCTGTCCCTACCAAGCTTCCTTCGGACATACCTAATTTCGAGGGAAAACCAGGAGAGGATTCGAGTGAACACGTTACTACGTTTCACCTATCGTGCTCTTCGGATTCCTTACATCAGGATTCCATCTGTTTGAGGCTATTTCAATGCACCCTTACAAGATCTGCTGCGAAATGGTATATAGAGCTACCTAGGGGAGCTTTCGCTTTATTCGACGACCTTGCGATGAATTTTCTTAACCACTTCTAGCTACTAGTGTGTTATGACGTTGATACTGAACTCTTGTCGACATTTCGGCAAGATAAAGCCACACATATCTCGGATCATATTCAAGAGTGGCGTAGATGGAAGAGGTTAATTAAAGCCTTTATACCACCAGAGTTCCTCCTTGAATGGTTCCTCAAGTCGTTATTGCCATATATAGTGAAGGATGTTTCTACATCTAGAGTGTAGAATGAGGAACAAGTGATTTTTAGGGTGCAGGAACTGGACTTGATTTATGCTCAGTCTGGTTTGTTATATGAGATTATTCCCACTGCTCTATGTTCCAATTTCGACCCCAAAGTCAAACCTAGACCACATGTCGATGGCATTATGGGTTGTGCAAGTGCGAAACCCACGGATTTAGTTGCAAAACAAGTCAGTCAATTGTCAATCAACCAATCTGCTTTGGGACAAGCTACAACTTCATCTCAACCCTCCCAAACGGTGATTGTACTTTAAGTGCAATCGTCGGACAAGAAGGATAACCAACAGCCCGGACGGAATAGAAAAAAGGGTAAAAATATTCGTAAGGGTGGGAATAAGAATGATAATGCTAATAGTAATGACAAGAATGGTTGTAATGCTGGGGGGGACAAGCAAGCTAAATGTAAGGTTAAGTTCCCTTTCAAGTTATGTAAGGATGATCACCTCACTTACTTGTGCCCTCATATTGATGAAGCCTCGAGATTCTTGGAACAGGGCCCAGCTATGCTAACTAACCCTTTACCGCACAATCAAAATATGAACTCAAGGTCCCATGACCAGTCTGGTGGTGATTAAGATTTGCCGAAGGGTAGCGGTCGTGGTTTCATTAACATGGTACGTGCCACAAAAGTTGTGACCCATGCGAAAGATTATGGTTCATCACAACCCAGCCTAGGCAAAGAGCCTGATCCACCAGGGTCCCCTTTGCATATTGAGAAACCTATGGATAAACCTAAGACTACACCTCACATTCCTAAGGGAGTCCTTAAGCATTTGGGGCATAATCCAAATTCCCAAGCCGCCCAAAACTATTCAATTGTCGAGGATTTGGGCCACACTCCTTGTGCGATGTCCGCATTGGAAGTGCTTCAGAGTTGTCCTTCGCAAAGGAAGGCGTTGCTTTCTACCCTCGGTGTGAATGATGATGATTCTTCCTCCGTGATCAAATTTGAAACCGTAGGAATTCAGCCTTGTTTTCCCTACTATGTGTCTCTTTTGATTCACGTAGAATGTTTTAATATGATCATCAAGTGCACTGTGATTGACGAAGGCGCTGCTACTTCTATGATGTATTTATCATGTTGGAAGGGTCTGGGTTCCACTGAGCTACCTAAATCAAAGACCATGTTAACTGTGTTCGATGGGAGATCATTTAGGCCATGCGGCATCCTTCCTTCCCTTAAAGTCCATTTGGGAGGGAAGACTGTTGCAATAGAAGTCGAGGTGGTTGATGCGCTCCTTAACTACAATCTCTTGCTGGGTAGGAATTTGATGTACAGTATGCAAGTCGTTGCTTCTTCCCTATTCTGTGTTGTATGATTTCCACATAATGGGAAGATCATAACAATTGATCAAACGACATTCAAGAATCCATCTATTACTGCATCTTCAGGAGGTTTGATCCCGATCATTGAACACTCTCAGCTGGAAACTGGGAGTGTGGGTGTAGGCATGTATCCATCCCTCATGGGAAGCTTTAGTTGTCCTGCACTGATCCTTATGATAGGATCTAGTTCCGATGAGGCTTCGACATCTACGAGATCGGTGTCTTTTCGCACGAGTCATATGGAAGATCCTTGGATTCTTCCTACACCGAGTACTCCAAGTGAGCCCATCGTGACGGACGTGCCGTTGCCTGCAACTATGATAGATTATCAATCTAATCTCAAGGGTGTTGCAGAGCTTAGTTCTTCCTCTTCATGGATGGAGGAGGAGGACCCTTATGTGCTCCCAGAATGGGAAATACAGTCTTCTCACGCACATGACTACATTGATACAGTTTTCCCTTCAAATGAAGCGATTATTGACGCTATGTTGGGAGTTGAGCCACCATGGGAGGAACTCCATCATAGATCGTACTTTCTTCCCGAGATTGATCACTTGGAGCATGAGGATTTTAGGGCGGTTCTTAGTCATAGATTTGGTAGTCCTATGGTTCCATTAAGCTCTCCTAGTCTGATGGCTGATGGAAACATGGCGGACATATCTTCAACGATTCCTATCAACATCTCTCGCAATCATGGCATGATAGAGAATGTCTATATTGGGGCTGAATGTTCCCATGCTGAGATTCTGGAATACACCGAGCTATTTAAGGAATTCCATGATGTTTTTTCTTGGTATTATGAAAAGATGCCAAGTATTGACCCTCGTATTGTCGAGCATGAGATTAATACTTACCCCAATGCGAAGCCTGTTCAACAACGTTTACGTGCGGTGAATCCTAGGAAAGCACCCGCGATTAAGGTAGAGATAGAGAAGTTGTTGAAAACCGGTTTCATCTATCCCATTCCATTGATGGAGTGGGTTTCAAAGCCCTTTCTGGTGGATAAGAAGCAGGGAGTGATCCGCATATGTACAGGTTTCCATGATTTGAATCGTGCCTGTCCTAAGGACAATTTCCCCACACAATTTATTGATCAAATTTTGGATGAGTGTGTGGGTAGCGAGGTTTTTTCCTTCATGGATGGATTTTTCGGATATAATCAGATATAGATTAAACCTAAGGACCAACATAAGACTGCATTTATTTGTCCTTGGGGAACGTTTTCATATCGCAAAATGTCTTTCAGCCTTAAAAACGCTGGAGCTACATTTCAGCAGGCAATGACCTTGATCTTCCATGATCTCAAGTCAATTATTGAAGTATTTTTGGATGACCTTACGGCTCATTCTTGTATGAGGATGCATCATCCCTATCACTTGAGATTGGTATTCGAAAGATGTCGGAACTATTCGGTCAGATTAAATCCTCATAAGTGCATATTTTGTGTGAAGTCAGGTCATTTGTTAGGATTCATCATTTATAAAGAGGGTATAAGAGTCGATCCTTTGAAGGTTGAGGCAATACTTCAGTTGTCTCCCCCAAAGAATATTTTTCATCTTCAGTGTTTGCAAGGCATGGAAAACTTCTTATGAAGATTTGTTGTCAACTTTGCCAATTTGACTAGAGGCTTCATGCGTCTATTGAAGAAGGACACCCCCTTTTATTGGGATGAGCGAGCCCAAGAGTCCTTTTATGCACTAAGGCGAGCCCTAGCATCGGTCATGGTGATTAGTCCCCCAAACTATAGCCGTGATTTTCTATCATATGTGGCCACGTCATTAGAGATGATTGGTATGGTTTTGGTTCAAGAGGATGAGGAGCTCCAAGAGCATGTCATATATTATCTGAGCTGAAACCTTATTGACGTAGAGATTCGTTATTATCATGTCGAGAAGCTTTCTTTATCTACCGTACATGCGGTTCAGCGGTTGAGACATTATATTCTCCTTCTCCATACCTTGGTTGTAGACCATGTCAATCCATTTCAATTCATCCTCACCCAAAGAATGATTGGGGTAAAATATAATAAATGGATTGTCATTCTGCAAGAATTCAATCTCGAGTTTGTTTCGGCAAAATTGAAGAAGTCTTTAATTTTTGCAGAGCTTATATTAGATTTCCCGAGTGAGGTTGAGGAGTTGGTTTGTGAAGATACGTTTTTCAATGAACACATATTCTTAATGTCAAATTTAGACCCATGGTATGGGGATATCATAATATATTTACAAACATTGAAGACCCCTACTCACCTCTCGCGAGATGAACGATGACGATTACATCACGTCTCTAAGAACTACCTCATAGTGGATAACACTTTGTACCACCATGGGGTAGATTCCATTTTACAACGTTGTTTAACTCATGAAGAGGCTGAGGTAGTGCTGAATGATTGCCATGGAGGGGCATGTGGTGGTCATTTATCTGGGCTTTCTACAGCTCAAAAGATTTTAAGAGTAGGTTATTTCTGGCCATCGATCTTTAGGGATTGTGTTGATGCAGTCAAGAGGTGCCACCCTTCCCAGGTGTTCGTACATAATATATGCATGAAACTTGCCCTGTTACATGCCATTATCACCGTTGGTCCCTTCACTAAGTGGGGGCTTGATTTTATGGATTGCAACCCAGCTTCGGCTGGGGGCACCATCATATTATAGTGGCTGTTGATTACTTCAGGAAATGGGCTGAGGCTATGCCTATAGTAAAATCCAATAGTGAGACATCTGCTCACTTCATATTTAACCAAATTATTACTCGGTTCAGGATTCTGAAAGAGCTTGTCACTGACCATGGCTCGCACTTTCATAACCGTATGATGGAAGAGTTGGCATCGAAGTTAGGGTATAAGCAAGAGCATTCCTCTTCTTACTACCCTCAAGCGAATGGACATGTGGAAGCAATGAATAAATCACTCAAATCCATTCTCCAACGAACCATCGCACAAAGCAAGAATAATTGGCACATCATGTTATATCCTGCTTTGTGGGAATATCGAACCGCTATTAAGACTGCCACTATTTTTTCTCCATATGAACTTGTACATGGAGTGGAGTCGATATTGCCAGTTGAATGCGAGATTCCTTCTTTGAAGCTAGCTGTAGAACTCTTACCAGACACTTCACCATTGGAGGAGCATCTGGTTCACCTTGAGAAACTTGATGAGCAGTGTTGGGATGCCTTGGTGGCTCTAGAAGTCAATAAACGTCGCGTAAAGGTCCAGTACGATAAGTCTGTCTATCCAAGGAGATTTAGTGAAGGAGACTTGGTCCTTTTGTGGGATCAACTAAAAGAACCCTTGGGGGCAGGGAAATTTAATCCTATGTGGCGGGGTCCTTACATGGTCAAGCATGTGTTAGAGAAGGGTGTGTATGAGTTAGTGTATTACGAAGGAACGGCCTTGGTGGAGCCTAGAAATGGGATCTATCTCAAGAAATACTATGCATGATCTTCAGCCAAGGCTTCTTATTGTATATTATTGTACAGTTTTGCATAGTTAGGTCTTTTTCTTATCATGATCGGGTTTGTGATTAGTTTCTATTTCTTTTGGCAGATGTCAATGGAATCTTCCACCTACATAGGATTCACGAATGGTGAGAGCCATCACACTCAACACTCAGCCTCTACTGCTTGGGTGATTTATACTCCTATGGGTCAGGTACTGTCTTCAGGAGGCGTATGCCTGCGGCCATCTTCCAACAATGTTGTTGAATATAGTGCCGTTATTGAGCTTCTATGGGATTCCATTTCACGTGGTGTTCTCTCTCTTGAGGTATGTCTTGATTCAGAGTTAGTAGTGTCACAGCTTAATGGTTTGTACCATGTTAGAGATCTGATGTTATTAAGAAGATTCTTACGTGTGAGATTGTTAAAATGACAATTTGACAATATAACATATATACACATTCCAAGAATTAATAATCAAGTTGGTAACTCATATGCTATCTACGTGTTAGATTGGCATTTGTTTCATTCACAATAAATTCATCACAAACACAATTTTTATACATGTAAATAAATAAACCGATCACCATAAAAAAAATTATATATAAAAGCCAAAATGTGATAATACATAGTGTCATGATACAAAATTGGGGCTTTCAAGCCACCAACATATAATACATGGTAATACAAAATGTATAGACTCCCAGGTATCTAATCCTATGGAGGAGGAGGAGGGTTGCGATCATGGAAGGTCACTACGACTCTAGCTAGCCATCGGAATAATCGCACCCATGCATGTGGTACACCCACCACCTGTCGCTACATAGCCTCAGGAAATTCCTTGACTTGTGCCATGGGAACCCTATGTGTCAGTCTCAAAAAATTGGTATGAATGCTCTGGAGCGTCTGCTCCACATCTACACCCGTGATATCATCTCCTCTTCCCCTCCGTCTGTGACGAGGGAAGCCTTCTGGTCACCATGGTCCCACATTTGCACACAAATTGTAGATGTCACTATGTATTATCACGCAAAAATATGTCTTTTTGATTCCATATAATCAGAAAACACAAAAAAAATTAAATAACTCATAAAATTTTAAAAAGAGAGCGGGTCAAGATTCGTTACCTATATCGCCATATGCCGATCCTGGTGGTAGTGGCATGTTCGAATCCGCCTAGAAATATATCCTCGCATAGGGGTAGTCATCGATGGAAACTATTTGTCGTCGCCACCATGGAAAGAAGTCAGATGGATATGGGTTGGCCACCCTACCACCCCCTAGTCTGCGCATCACATTTGCCCAACGTCGTTGGGCTGGATCTCGAACCTCGTGAAGAGGAACATCTACTCTAGGGCTCAATTCTGGAACACGCTCGAAGAAAAACGTGCTTATTATACTGCTAAACCTGAAGTTCTACACTCTACCTACCTTACACTCACTGAGCTGATGTTTCATGTTGCTTAGTAGTGTAGTGCTCCAGTCATAAATCATGGGTCTCATGCACTCCACTGCATAGAACATCATAGGCTACGAGGTATGGTGGAGTGATGCCAAGCCTGCTATCCTGCCCAATGTCAATAGTATGGCCTTTAGGCCCAGCACCTATATAGCATTGGTAGGGACCTGACTCCCCACCTTCTCTGTGTCTGGATAGTAGTATGCTGCAATGTACTCATCGATAGTCAGGCCACCTCTTGGCCCACCACGAGAATAAAGGTTCACTACTTCCCCTCATCTAGAAAGCCCAGTAATGAAGTATATGTCCTCCACCTCTATAGTGAGGGACATCCCATCTATCTGGAAGGACTCAGAGTCTGGATCCCAGTAATCCACCAGCATCTATAATAGTCTTGGTTTGGCCCTCAAACCACCAAGACACCAAAACTTGTAGAGTCCGCATGCATGTAGAACTTGTTGAGCCATTAGATCGGCCCTTACTGCTTCCTCTACCTCACCATGTTCACGCTCTCTCCACTCTAGGACCATCCTGCACAAGAAATTGCCAATTTTCCCATTATATTATTGAAAAAACCTTATGCGCGGCCTCATACGTGACTATTTTCAAAATAGCCACGTATGTACGCAGGTTTGGGGGCATTTTCTGCGTATATCCATCCCTATACGCGGAAAAACCCTCAATTTATGCGTGGGCCGCAGCGCCCATTTTAGTTTGGCATAGAAAGCTTAATTGACCTTGGAATTTGATAAAAATTTCATCAAAATGAAACAGAAGAGCATGGGTAAATACCTGGAAGAAACGGTAATGGATTCCGTCGGCTGGATCTCCTGGAATTTGCTGTTGAAAATCTGAGCTCAATTGGGTAAAAGTTTCAAATGTTTTATAATATTTTGAATTGTTTACTATTTATAGAAAATTTTCAAAGATTTGAAAATTTTTACCCCATTTCCTATAGTTTCGACATTTTCTAACCATTTTGGACCATTTTTGACATAATTCATGATGTAGAGGACTTTTTTCAGTGCCATTTCAGCCATTGGATTGACCCATTCGTGCCGATCTTAGGTATCATGTCTAAACTGGCATATAGGTTAGGTTTCATCATCATTTGCATTTTGCATAACCTTATGACCATCTCATCACGACCTTAGGTATGAACCCACTCTATTATGTCACAGAACCTTCTTGTTGTTTTAGAAGTGGCATGATATGAGTGGTAGAGCTTCACCTTACATGGGTACCCTAGTTAGCACCTTATTTGCATTTGGTACCCATGCTGATGTTTTCTCCTTTAGGGTGTGGATGTCCGTTGTATAGTATTTCCATGACATTTTGCAAGAGCCTCATACTCCTCTTGATCTTTTGCTGGCCTATTTCCCTCAGGACTCCCTCATGTCAAGTTATGAATGCATTATCATGAGCTTTTCCTGCCTTATTGAGCTTTATGCCAGCTCCCCTGACATTGCATTTCAGCCATATAGCCTGATCTTGTCTCATGTCTAGCCATGCAGAGCCATTTTTTATATCCTTCGTAGCTTGTTTCCCTTTTTACCAGGAGGGGATTTTCCCCCGAGTGTCGATATCCTACACATGTATCCTTGCATTGAGCATAGGTATGTTCCACTACTTGGAACTAGTTTGTTTTCCCTTACGACACTCATCTCCTCCTAGTCTGTAACTATAAAGCCATTTTATTCTTTTTCAAGATTTTTAATAACTGAAAAAGTCCAAAAAAATAAAAAAACCAACAAGCTGGACAAGGAAACATGTTATCTGTGGCAGTTGTTGAGTCATGTTGCCTTCGAACAGAGAACTATATATCACATCCATTGGTTGGGTTATAGTTTGACTTTAGGAGCTGTACTCATTTATCTGAGTTTATCTCCACTGATTGGTTAAGCTTCCAGTCCCTATGGAGCCTCTGTCGATGCCTCCTATGTCACAGAGATGTCCCATTTTGCATATCAAGTCTATGCTACCTCTATTCAGTCACCATATGTCATTATGATCTTGTTCGAAGGAATTTGAAGCTTGAGTCGACCATTCCTCAGTTATCTTGACTTTTCATGGCGGTCATTCCTAGTACAGTTACTCGTTCATGCACCTTATGAACGAGTCCTTCCACTTTATACAGCTTTGCTAAGTACCTCATGTTGGATGATGGGGGATGCCTTAATGCCCTCCTTCCAGCGGATTTCATCCCATCGACTTCAGATCATTTATTCTGGGATTGGAATCTAGAGTCATTTTGAGTCCCTTGAGACTTGCAGTCATCAGTGGTAGGTTCTCTCGCCATCGACAGTATTTGGGAATACATTAATGTCCCCTGATCGATGGATTCTTTCAAGTGTTCGACCTCAACACATTTATTCACACTTTTTAGTTTTCACTATAGTACCTTGATTCTTATTTTCATTATCGGTGGGTGATCTCACGTCTGTTAACGGTATACATCAATGACTGGTAATCAGACGATGGACTACTATGTTTGACCTCGACACCTCTATTCACATAGTATGACATGTACTCATAGCGGTTTGTGTAGAAGACTTTCCATATGGGTGGCATCTCTTATATGCTACCTCCTTGATCGTTCCATTGTTCATGAGATTTCAGCTCTCGTGACTTGATTCGAGTATATGTTAGACATTCCCAGCCATTATGGAGATCTTGATCTGTTATATATCTTTATCCATTATGGAGATCATGGTCCTTTGTATATCTTCATCATGGAGATTCTGATTTATGTATATTGTATGTGGAGATGACTACTTATGTGATATCTTGTATCATGCCTATTCGTGGCCATTGTACTCTTATGCATCCGGGACTGCTATATGTATTTGCATTTATATGCAGATTTGTATTATTGTACTATGTTGATTGGGTGGCTGGTCTTCCATTTGGGATCCTTCATCACTCCACTTCTGGGATGTACTTATAATGTATTTCGGCCATCGTATGACCCCTCTGACCTCACACATTAGGGGGCATCTGTTATAGTTGATTTTACCACTCCAGGTGAATCACACTTTGTATGGCCTTCCCCTGTCCCGTTGCAACTCCTTAGACCCCTTGGACCATTTTTTGTCCTTTGATCTTTCCTTGATCATCCCTAAAAACATGTGAAAAATGATACACGTGACTTTTAAACCTATAAGCACATATATACGCAGGTTTGACCACTAAAACTGCGTACATTGGGATGTGTACAAAATCCAAATCCTTTTGGAGTTTTTCTTGACATGGATTCGACTCATTTGACTCCTGGCCTTCCCTATGCCTTGAGATCGCTCGGATTCAACCTTTCATTACCCCTTTGAAAATCTATATAAGGAACTCTATGGTACATTGAAGGCATATGAGAGAATTGAGAGCAAAGAAACTATAGTCCATTGTCGCCAGAACTTATGCTTGAGTCTACACCCCTTTGTCCCTTGGAGCACTAGTGTGTTCTTCCCAAGCTTTCCTTTTTCTTGTGAGCTTGCTATCGAGAGATGGAGGATTGAGGTGGTGGAGGTGCAAGTGGGGGATTCAGTTTCTCCATTTCCCAGACATGCCATCAGAGGTTGTATCTATTGTAATCTTTGATTTATATTAATAGAAATATCTTTTCCTATCCAATAATGTGTGTTTGAATGAATATTTTATCCATGGGATTATTTCAAATGCTTATACATTGTTGATTATATATGCTAGAATAGGTCTAACACCATGATATATAGTATGCTTGTATTGTTTACTTGTTGTTGAGGAAGTAATTTATAATTCAAGCTGAATTTGGAAAGCTCAACAAACCGTCCGGAATAAGGTATGAGGTCTGATCCTTTAGTGTTAGACATTTACTTTCTATTGCATATTGGAAAAGATTGATTTCTGGAGTCAAGTTGTCTGTTGTGGGACCCCAAGCCATAGGAATTTCTGTCTGTAACAATTACAATCCCAATGTTGAAAAAGGAATAAAATGATATAAGGGGAACTATTCCTAGATGGTAGGTGCTAGGTTTGGCCCTTTTCTTAAATAGTCTGCGTACTCCAAAAAAAGGCATAAACAATAACACATAGACACCCTTTAAAATAATTTAATGGGCATGAAAAAAAGCAAGTGTGATTGAAAATCTTTTCATTCTTTTAGAAGTCATAAAGGATCTTAACAGAAACTCTATAATGGTCGGCCAAGAAAGGAGCAAGTGTTCGAAGTACTAAAATAGGTGTTGTTGGGATCAACTGACAAGGTTGAAAAATAATAGTGGGACATTGGTGGAGCCTCCTTGTAGGACATCGAATTGTGGTAGCACAATGGAAAGTTTGCAGTATGGATGGAGCGGAGGGTTCATGAACATGCCAATATAGAAGGGGGACCATGCGAGCCTCATATGAGGCGATGGTGTGAGATAATGATAAAGGAGGGAAGCGACTTTGTAGGTTGTTTCTTCACCCAGGATATTTTTTCACAGTGGCGGAAGCTTCCTATCCTTATAAAGGACTATACATACATGATAATGGACTATAGGGGAGATCCAAAGATGCCTTGACCTCTAGGACATGTTTGGGGACTTGATGGTACGTATACATGACTCTTTTTGGTTTCATTCATATATATTTTACTAACATAATGGTAGCTAAAGAAGACATGTGATAGATATTGATGACATATCGTGTGCATGTGCAGATGTGGGACCGCACCCTCCAATGGGGTACTAATGATGTAGGGGCAAGGTCAAATGTTAGATCCACCCACTCACAAGAAAAGGAGGTGGAGGAGTTCTATGTTAGATACAATATGACTAGATGTGGAGCGAATATTGGAGGGGGTCACCGACAATGGATGGAAGTACCTAGACAGCGATCAAATCACCACATGCTACAAACATCCTCCAGAGTGGATCTCTCCGATGAGGAGGATCATAGTTGTTTTTGAGTATGTCAGAGAGGTGGAATAGGGGGACGTGTTGATGGAGAAGGAGAGATTAGATGAGGAGAAAACTAAGGAGGACACAAAATCATAGGATGGTGACTCAAACTAGAATCTTTTGATGCTTCCCCCAATGCATTTGATCATGGGGAATTTTGTATCATATGTATGATAAAACGAGAAAGCATGTAGAGTTTCTCTTTTTGTACTGAATATGATGATGTGATATGAATGCATGTGCATGCATATTTTTTTATTTTTTATGGGTTTTATGAGTCTCTTGTTATGATGATAATGATGCATATATGATGTATAGGATATATGTATGCATGACTATATGATGATGCACGATGCAGTTTATTTCCTATATGTGATGATTTGTGCCACTCTAGAACGTCATTAGTCATTTGGTATTCTACACTATTGAGACTTTTGGGAACATGCATGAATGTAATGGGGTAAAACTGGTGGTGGTTTTAGTCGATGTCCGGTAGGAACAGAGGGAGGATAAGAGAAATGATTCTAGTTGGTCTTATGTTTGTCCACCATTCATTGGAGCATGGTTTTGAGGATCCTGTTGACAACTTCAACTTGGCCATTTCCTTGAGGGAAATAAGTAGAGGAATATTGGTGTAAAAATTTCAACATGACAAAGATCTCTATCCAAACAACGTCCTCGAAGCGAGAACTATGGTCCGAGACTAGGTGGAGGGGGATGCTGAAACGAGCGATAACATGGTTAAAAAAGAAGAGTGTTGCAGTATCAGCCTTACAGTTGAATATAAGCATGGATGAGACCCACTTGGAGAAGTAATCAACAACCATAATGATGTATTTATGGTCATAGGTCGAAGGAGGGTTAAATATCATGAATTCAATCACCCATTTGCAAAATGGAATGACTGTCACAATATGATTTAGTGATGTAGGAGGTATGCTTTCCTTTGGGGAAAAGACTTGGAAATTGTGGCATTGTTTAACTACATGAATGCAATCGAAAAAGATGGTGGGCCAGAAACAACCAGCGCGAGGAATCTTTTAAGTAGTAGATAAACTAAAGAGGTGGCCACCATAGGCTCCACTATGACAATCATTTAGGACTTGTTCAGCTTCATCATGGGTGAGTTAATGGTGTAGTATGGTTTCTACACCGCAACGGTACAATACATCACTGATAAGGAGTTATTGATTATCTTGGTTCCCAATGAGACAAGAATCTTCATAGCTTAACAGGGGCCCAAATTTATGTGTGCATAAGTAAAGGAAGACTCCCCCATACCATGGGTCCTCCATAGATATGATGAATAAGAATTCATCAGGGAGGTTGATTGTGATAGGAGGTGAAGTAGACGATGATGAGAAGTCTTCCATCAAGGAAGATAACTCCAAAGCTTTGGTTCGTTTGGGGGTGACGAATTCCAAGTCGTACTCTTAGAGAAAGACAATCCACTTGGTGACACAACCTTGGACAAGGCAATGACTCAAGAGATAACACAAGGGGTTGGAATCAACCTCGACTCGATTTTGGCTCATGAGAATAAAATTATGTAGCTTTTGTACCAAAAAGATGACAATAAGGGCAATTTTCTCTTCATGGTAGTAATGTAAAGGTGGTCCAGAAAGTTTCTAACTCACATAATAGATCAGATGCTCTTGATGAGAATTCTCTTCTTGGACTAAGAATCCAGCGATGGCATTTTCAGATGTCAATACATAGAGGATAAAATACTTGGTGAAGTTGGGAGGAGACAACAATGGGGAGGAAGTTAGATCTTTTTTCAATGAGTTGAAAGTGAATTGTGCTTGCACATCCCACACAAAAGGAACGTTGGTATGAAGCAAGCTTAAGAATCCATGGAATTTCGTCGCACAGTCCAAAATAAACAGATGAGGGAAATTGGCCTTGCCTTAATGGATTTGCAATTGGCGCAGAGTACATGGAGGGGGAAGATTCAGGATGGCTTGAACCTTCAAAGGATCCATGGTAATCCCATTTTGGGACAAGATGAATCCTAATAAATGGTAGGATGGGACACATAACACACCCTTAAGGGGGTTGAAGAGAACGTTATATTTGCAACATCGCAGGAAGACTTGTTGTAAGTCGTTCTAATGTTGAGAACACTTTTAAGATCAAGATGCGAGGTCATCTAAATAGAATAGGATAATGTGAATGAGTTCGTGGAAGAAAAGGGTCATGGCTCATTGAAAAGTGGCTCCAGTGCTTTTAAGGCCAAACAACATGACATGCTACACAAAAGTTCCATAGGGGGTAGTAAAAGCAATTTTGTATTGGTATTCTTTATGGATCTAGATTTTGTTATAACCCGAAAAATCATCCATGAAGGAAAAGACTTAATGAACAAAAAAAGAGTCAATGATTTGGTCAATAAACGAAGTGGGGAAGTTGTCTTTGGGATAATACAAATTTAAATCATGGAAGTTAGTACATACATGAATGGTGCCTTGTTTTTTATTAATGGGAGTAGGATTTCAAACCCAAGTAGTATACGTGATGGGGTATATAAAGCCTTCTTTGTGCATTTTTTCGATCTCATATTTGACACAAGGGTCCTTTGACGGGTGAATGAGTCATTGATTTTGGGAAACGAGGGTAACATCAGGCCATGTGTCGATGTGAATGATATATGGATCAAGATGAGGCATTTTGGTATAGGAGTGTACCCTTAGATATGAATGTTCTATGGTAGGTTCTTCTGCATGTAGTAAGGGAGAAATCCCCACTACAGTTTTGGTGACTCTGTTGGGGATTTATCAACCTTGAATTATAACAAGCAATAACAAAATGTTTTATATTTATATCGAACTAATGCAACAAAATAATAGAAATGCCTTTAACTTGGGCCACTATAGTCATTTGATTAAATGGTCTGTAGGATCCCACAATCCTGGTCTTCATTTATCTCTAACAATGGGTTGTCATCAAGAAAGGGATCAAGGGTTACATGGAGAGAACTCGACATGCAACATGGAATAGTGTGGTGAAAGGTATGAGAAGTGAGGAATTATGGAAAAATTAAATTTCAAAAGTTATGATGAACAAAATGTTGGGAGACCTTCATAATGTATTTATAGGATGATCTAGGATTTTCTTACCCATGGTAATGACCCATGGTATTTCATTACGCACTGTATTTGTCCATGGTTTTTAACCCATTCTTATTTTATGGTTTTTTGGTCCTTTTTGGAGAGAGTGGGGTTATGTTGCAATAAATTCTCATCTTCCCTGTATTTATGGGGGAAGGGATAATAATGTTTTGGACCAATTCTGGTGAAATTTAGTTGTGAAGGTCAAAATGGAGTAAATAATGGTGGGACTATGATGTATAATTATGGTTTGGACCATAGAGAGATATAAGGGAAATTTTTAGTGTTAGAAATGTCCCAACATAATGTTGTAGTCAAGTTGAGCATCAACCACTTTGATATTTAAGAATATCATTTTCCCCTGCAACTCACTTGGGGCATTTTAGTGCAAAAATAATTGTTTTGATGGTCTCTTGTCATATGCATGGGGAGCAATAGATGAGGGGAATAAATATAGTGATCCTAGACACTTTTGAACATGATTATATGCTACACAAGTAGATGTTCTTTCATCACGAATGCATTGACAAATGATTGTGTTATTGATTATGACAAGGATTTGAAAAGAAAATGACGAATGTAGTGACAACTTTCCTTTATCAACGTAAAAGCTCATTAAACATGCATCAAAAGGGCTTATTATACCTAATGTGATGTGTAATGCCTTCTTTTCAGAAGGGAAGGAAAAAAACTTCTAATATTGACCTGGTGGCAAGTGATTGATTCAAATTATCTACAATGTTATAATTGTGTGTAGCTTTCATGTGGGTGTTATGGGAGGTTCGTTGAAATGGTGTCTTCAGGATCCAATGGATTTGGTCATTGTCTATATGAGGTATCTACAAAGGACCACTAGAGGTAGTTCATACATCCTCCCCTTATGTGATAGGAGGTGAAGTAGACGATGATGAGAAGTCTTCCATCAAGGAAGATAACTCCAAAGCTTTGGTTCGTTTGGGGGTGACGAACTCCAAGTCGTACTCTTAAAGAAAGACAATCCACTTGGTGATACAACCTTGGACAAGGCAATGACTCAAGAGATAACACAAGGGGTTGGAATCAACCTCGACTCGATTTTGGCTCATGAGAATAAAACTATGTAGCTTTTGTACCAAAAAGATGACAGTAAGGGCAATTTTCTCTTCATGGCAGTAATGTAAAGGTGGTCCAGAAAGTTTCTAACTCACATAATAGATCACATGCTCTTGACGAGAATTCTCTTCTTGGACTAAGAATCTAGCGATGGCATTTTCAGATGTCAATACATAGAGGATAAAATCCTTGGTGAAGTTGGGAGGAGACAACAATGGGGAGGAAGTCATATCTTTTTTCAATGAGTTGAAAGCGGATTGTGCTTGCACATCCCACACAAAACAAACTTTTGTACGAAGCAAGCGTAAGAGTCCATGGAATTTCGTCGCACAGTCCAGAATAAACCGATGAGGGAAATTGGCCTTGCCTTAATGGATTTGCAATTGGCGCAGATTACATGGAGGGGGAAGATTTAGGATGGCTTGAACCTTCAAAGGATCCATGGTAATCCCATTTTGGGACAAGATGAATCCTAATAAATGGTAGGATGGGACACATAACACACCCTTAATGGGGTTGAAGAGAACATTATATTTGCAACATCGCAAGAAGACTCGTTGTAAGTCATTCTAATGTTGAGAACACTTTTAAGATCAAGACGCGAGGTCATCTAAATAGAATAGGATAATGTGAATGAGTTCGTGGAAGAAAAGGGTCATGGATCATTGAAAAGTGGCTCCAGTGCTTTTAAGGCCAAACAACATGACATGCTACACAAAAGTTCCACAGGGGGTAGTAAAAGCGATTTTGTATTGGTATTCTTTATGGATCTAGATTTTGTTATAACCCGAAAAATCATCCATGAAGGAAAAGACTTAATGAACGAAAAAAGAGTCAATAATTTGGTCAATAAACGAAGTGGGGAAGTTGTCTTTGGGATAATACAAATTTAAATCATGGAAGTTAGTACATACACGAATGGTGCCTTGTTTTTTATTAATGGGAGTAGGATTTGAAACCCAAGTAGTATACGTGATCGGGTATATAAATCCTTCTTTATGCATTTTTTCGATCTCATATTTGACACAAGGGTCCTTTGACAGGTGAATGAGTCATTGATTTTGGAAAACGAGGGCAACATCAGGCCATGTGTCGATGTGAATGATATATGGATCAAGATGAGGCATCTTGGTATAGGACTATACCCTTAGATATGAATGTTCTATGGTAGGTTCTTCTGCATGTAGTAAGGGAGAAATCCCCACTACAGTTTTGGTGACTCTGTTGGGGATTTATCAACCTTGAATTATAACAAGAAATAACAAATTTGTTTATATTTATATCTAACTAATGCAACAAAATAATAGAAATGCCTTTAACTTGGGCCACTATAGTCATTTGATTAAATGGTCTGTAGGATCCCACAATCCTGGTCTTCATTTATCTCTAACAATGGGTTGTCATCAAGAAAGGGATCAAGGGTTACATGGAGAGAACTCAACATGCAACATGGAATAGTGTGGTGAAAGGTATGAGAAGTGAGGAATTATGGAAAAATTAAATTTCAAAAGTTATGATGAACAAAATGTTGGGAGACCTTCATAATGTATTTATAGGATGATCTAGGATTTTCTTACCCATGGTAATGACCCATGGTATTTCATTATGCACTGTATTTGTCCATGGTTTTTAACCCATTCTTATTTTAGGGTTTTTTGGTCCTTTTTGGAGAGAGTGGGGTTATGTTGCAATAAATTCTCATCTTCCCTGTATTTATGGGGGAAGGGATAATAATGTTTTGGACCAATTCTGGTGAAATTTAGTTGTGAAGGTCAAAATGGAGTAAATAATGGTGGGACTATGATGTATAATTATGGTTTGGTCCATAGAGAGATATAAGGTAAATTTTTAGTGTTAGAAATGTCCCAACATAATGTTGTAGTCAAGTTGAGCATCAACCACTTTGATATTTAAGAATATCATTTTCCCCTGCAACTCAATTGGGGCATTTTAGTGCAAAAATAATTGTTTTGATGGTCTCTTTTCATATGCATGGGGAGCAATAGATGAGGGGAATAAATATAGTGATCCTAGACACTTTTGAACATGATTATATGCTACACAAGTAGATGTTCTTTCATCAGGAATGCATTGACAAATGATTGTGTTATTGATTATGACAAGGATTTGAAAAGAAAATGACGAATGTAGTCACAACTTTCCTTTATCAACGTAAAAGGTCATTAAACATGCATCAAAAGGGTTTATTACACGTAATGTGATGTGTAATTCCTTCTTTTCAGAAGGGAAGGAAAAAAACTTCTAATATTGACCTGGTGGCAAGTGATTGATTCAAATTATCTACAATGTTATAATTTTGTGTAGCTTTCATGTGGGTGTTATGGGAGGTTCGTTGAAATGGTGTCTTCAGGATCCAAGGGATTTGGTCATTGTCTAGATGAGGTATCTACAAAGGACCACTAGAGGTAGTTCGTACATCCTCCCCTTATGTGATAGGAGGTGAAGTAGACGATGATGAGAAGTCTTCCATCAAGGAAGATAACTCCAAAGCTTTGGTTCGTTTGGGGGTGACGAACTCCAAGTCGTACTCTTAAAGAAAGACAATCCACTTGGTGACACAACCTTGGACAAGGCAATGACTCAAGAGATAACACAAGGGGTTGGAATCAACCTTGACTCGATTTTGGCTCATGAGAATAAAATTATGTAGCTTTTGTACCAAAAAGATGACAGTAAGGGAAATTTTCTCTTCATGGTAGTAATGTAAAGGTGGTCCAGAAAGTTTCTAACTCACATAATAGATCACATGCTCTTGACGAGAATTCTCTTCTTGGACTAAGAATCCAGTGATGGCGTTTTTAGATGTCAATACATAGAGGATAAAATCCTTGGTGAAGTTGGGAGGAGACAACAATGGGGAGGAAGTCAGATCTTTTTTCAATGAGTTGAAAGCAGATTGTGCTTGCACATCCCACACAAAAGGAACGTTTGTACGAAGCAAGAGTAAAAATCCATGGAATTTCATCGCACAGTCCAAAATAAACCGATGAGGGAAATTGGCCTTGCCTTAATGGATTTGCAATTGGCGCAGAGTACATGGAGGGGGAAGATTCAGGATGGCTTGAACCTTCAAAGGATCCATGGTAATCCCATTTTGGGACAAGATGAATCCTAATAAATGGTAGGATGGGACACATAACACACCCTTAAGGGGGTTGAAGAGAACGTTATATTTGCAACATCGCAGGAAGACTCATTGTAAGTCGTTCTAATGTTGAGAACACTTTTAAGATCAAGACGCGAGGTCATCTAAATAAACCAGGATAATGTGAATGAGTTCGTGGAAGAAAAGGGTCATGGCTCATTGAAAAGTGGCTCCAGTGCTTTTAAGGCCAAACAACATGACATGCTACACAAAAGTTCCACAGGGGGTAGTAAAAGCGATTTTGTATTGGTATTCTTTATGGATCTAGATTTTGTTATAACCCGAAAAATCATCCATGAAGGAAAAGACTTAATGAACGACAAAAGAGTCAATGATTTGGTCAATAAACGAAGTGGGGAAGCTGTCTTTGGGATAATACAAATTTAAATCATGGAAGTTAGTACATACACGAACGGTGCCTTGTTTTTTATTAATGGGAGTAGGATTTGAAACCCAAGTAGTATACATGATGGGGTATATAAAGCCTTCTTTGTGCATTTTTTTGATCTCATATTTGACACAAGGGTCCTTTGACGGGTGAATGAGTCATTGATTTTGGAAAACGAGGGCAACATCAGGCCATGTGTCGATGTGAATGATATATGGATCAAGATGAGGCATCTTGGTATAGGACTGCACCCTTAGATATGAATGTTCTATGGTAGGTTCTTCTGCATGTAGTAAGGGAGAAATCCCCACTACAGTTTTGGTGACTTTGTTGGGGATTTATCAACCTTGAATTATAACAAGCAATAACAAATTTTTTTATATTTATATCTAACTAATGCAACAAAATAATAGAAATGCCTTTAACTTGGGCCACTATAGTCATTTGATTAAATGGTCTGTAGGATCCCACAATCCTGGTCTTCATTTATCTCTAACAATGGGTTGTCATCAAGAAAGGGATCAAGGGTTACATGGAGAGAACTCGACATGCAACATGGAATAGTGTGGTGAAAGGTATGAGAAGTGAGGAATTATGGAAAAATTAAATTTCAAAAGTTATGATGAACAAAATGTTGGGAGACTTTCATAATGTATTTATAGGATGATCTAGGATTTTCTTACCCATGGTATTTCATTACGCACTGTATTTGTCCATGGTTTTTAACCCATTCTTATTTTAGGGTTTTTTGGTCCTTTTTGGAGAGAGTGGGGTTATGTTGCAATAAATTCTCATCTTCCCTGTATTTATGGGGGAAGGGATAGTAATGTTTTGGACCAATTCTTGGTGAAATTTAGTTGTGAAGGTCAAAATGGAGTAAATAATGGTGGGGCTATGATGTATAATTATGGTTTGGACCATAGAGAGATATAAGGGAAATTTTTAGTGTTAGAAATGTCCCAACATAATGTTGTAGTCAAGTTGAGCGTCAACCACTTTGATATTTAAGAATATCATTTTCCCCTGCAACTCACTTGGGGCATTTTAGTGCAAAAATAATTGTTTTGATGGTCTCTTGTCATATGCATGGGGAGAAATAGATGAGGGGAATAAATATAGTGATCCTAGACACTTTTGAACATGATTATATGCTACACAAGTAGATGTTCTTTCATCACATATGCATTGACAAATGATTGTGTTATTGATTATGACAAGGATTTGAAAAGAAAATGACGAATGTAGTGACAACTTTCCTTTATCAACGTAAAAGCTCATTAAACATGCATCAAAAGGGTTTATTACACCTAATGTGATGTGTAATGCCTTCTTTTCAGAAGGGAAGGAAGAAAACTTCTAATATTGACCTGGTGGCAAGTGATTGATTCAAATTATCTACAATGTTATAATTGTGTGTAGCTTTCATGTGGGTGTTATGGGAGGTTCGTTGAAATGGTGTCTTCAGGATCCAAGGGATTTGGTAATTTTCTAGATGAGGTATCTACAAAGGACCACTAGAGGTAGTTCGTACATCGTCCCCTTATGGGTTGTTAGAAATTCCATAACCTTTGGTGCAAGTATATAGGTGAAATTTGATCATGTTCATGTAGATGTTCTAGAAGGTTCTGTAACTTGGTGGGAAAGGATCCTATTATTTGGAGAATACCCCTTGTTGGAAATTTGTTTTTGTAACACAACCTTTTAAGGTTGTGGGAATTTAGGTAACTGAGGAGAATTGGATGTCACCTTCTTCCTTGCCACTAGCAATTGTTGACATTTAGGCATCAATGGGAAATGTTATGTTTAATGCCCATATTTTTTGCATATGGAGAAAGGATAGTTATTTTGTAAGTTGGAATTATTTCCTTGTTTAGGGGCATTTTTTGTCCCCTCATTTGGGTTTTTCCTAGGTTTTTGCTTTGTTGGAGAGGGGGATTTCCACCTTCCCTTGTGGTTGGTTTCCCATATTATTTCCTTTATTCTTCTCCTAGTTTGAGGATTTAGGGGATTATTTTCATTCAATTTATCAAAGAGTTGATTTTTTGTGGAGGAGAAGGTTGTACTAGATTAAGCCGCACTTAATGTATGGGGGAAATACCAGTTGGACTAAGAAACAAAAAATATGGATTGTAAATGGGTGGTTGGAGGTATTTTTTAGGGGCCTGATATGATGTGCATGGAGGAGATGGTGGCACTATTTGAGGTGGTGGCACAATAGGTACTTGACTAGAAATAGGATAACTAGGATTGAATGGCCCATAAGACAACTACCCAAATGGTGGAGTTGGAGCAGTTGTTGGAGCCATTTATGTAGGATGTGTTGAAGGGTAATGTTGCGTCACATTATATGGCATAAAGTTTGATAGTTTAGGGAAATTTACCTAATGATAAATAGTCCCAATAATCCTTTCATCAGAGTGTGATGTACTTGAGGATATGGGGTTGAGAGAATGATGTCGAGGAGAATCACAGAGGTTTTAATGAAAAAACCCTCTAACTAGTTACCTACATCATGAATTGATGGATCTAGTGGTCCAAAACTATCCAAATTGACCACTTGAATCACCCTTGAGATGCATTCCTAGTTTTTGCGGTGCATTCATTGATTTGGGGGCACATTCCCTAATTTGAGGAATTGTTCCATGATTTTAGGAGTGACTAATTTTGTAATTGGTAGAGGAATAGATGCGATCCTCTAATATAGGATCCAAATGAACCTAACTAACCCTAAATAACACTAATCTCTTGATTTTATATACTTTATGAATTTGCATGAACATATAGTCAGTTGCATGTACATCACTCAGTTAGAACTAGTGATTGGGAAGGCTTGGGTGAATGTAATTCAAATTAGTGAGTGTGCATAAATTGCTACAAGTGTTTGGATCAATTTAAGCCTCACTAGCACCTCATACACTACATGATAAATTCAGATATCCTCATGTCATAATTCAAATTCCTTTCTATAAATATCATTCACCTCCATTCATTATTGCCCAATCAAATACATCATTCTTTCTTATTATTTGTTATATAATTTTTGTGTGATGATTAATGATAATACATTTGCTACATGATTTGTTGATTATTGATTTATCTTTCAGAGTATATCTCTCTTCTGTTTGTGCGAAGATATATAGTCTCAAGTTTTACATGGTATCAAAGCTACAGGGGTGCTAAACTAGTCAACGTTCTACTGATTTTCTAGGGATCAAGCTATTGAAAATGAAAAAAGGGATTTTACATCGATAAAATGTCTCTTGTTATCCATGGATATTCTATTATATAACCAACATATTCTAACTTCACTCAACTATTACGATTGGAAATCAAGAGTATATATTCTCTTGAGTATGAAGGATCTCTACCGGACCACAATGGACATAAAGGTGGAAGCAAATTGAACACTTGAAAAGTATAAATATTTGAATAGAATGGATGAAGCATTTAGGTTGATTTTCTATTCTATTTCTCAATAACTAGTCTACAACATTGAATCCAAGAATAATCCAAATGAAGTTTGGACTATGTTGTCCACTCTCTTTGGAACACAATAACAATTGAGGGGCCACCAATTGGAGGTGGAACTAATTAGATTGAGCCCAAGTGAATTTGACTCTATTCAAGATTTTTTCACCAAGTTGAAATTGGTTATTTTTCATCTCAATATTTGTAAAATCAAGAATCGTGACTCACAAAAGGTAATCTCTATTCTCTCCAAATTGGGTCCTGATTATAGTATCTTTGTTTATGCATTTTATTCTACTAAACTGGTTATTGGAGCCTCCTAAAAATTTGTACTTCACCCTCCTTCAAGGGAAATATAATATATAACAAATGAGACTTCAAAATATGTAATAGGCGCATGCATGTGCAACCAATGAGGGGAATAATGGTGCAAGGAAGAAAAATTCCTCATATAAGGGAAAAAAGAGAAAAACCCAATGATTTCTCATGAAGATTTTGACTGCAATGATGACAAGGTTGAAGAGCAAAAACCATGGTATCCTTACTGAGTTGAAGGACCATATAAAGAATAATATTCTAGGTACAATTTGTTTTTTGAAAAAAATGAAGAGAAGGAGCACAACAAGAAAGATGCCACACTAAAGAAATATAGTTACATGTCTGCACTTTCAATAGTTTTTACTCCATACACCATTGGTTTAGAATATCCCCAAATTGAATAATCCATTGGAGAACTTGTGCTAAATAAAATTCTCATTGAATAATACCTCTAGTATGTCTCTTCAGACTTTGGATCTACAACCTTTGCTCATACTAGTCACCGATTTCCAGAAAAAACTTGGTTAACATGCTCTTATTTTAAAATTCTCTTTTATGAGGGGGGGGGCGGGGGGGGCAATCGAGGGGAGGGGAGGTTCCTACAATTTTTCCCTCTTACCTATTATTCAGATAAATTTATGTGTGCATATGGGTACATAATATGGCTGAAAATTTTCAGGACCTCTTTTTTTATTCTCACCTAGTTAGGATTATTGGGGGTGTTATAGAAAAACTCCTCTACTATAAGATACCTAGACCATGAATTGATGGCTCTAGTGGTCCAAACCCCATCTATATTAGCCACTTGAGTCACCCTTGAGATGCATTCCTATTTTTTTGGTATGTTCCTCAATTTGTGGTGCATTCCTTAATTTGAGGAACATATCTCTAATGTTAGGAGTGATTGAGTTTGTAACTGGTTGAGGACTATACATGCTCAATCGATCTAGGCCCCGACTGACCCTAACTATCCCTAACTAAGATGAAACACCATAATTGATATATTTTAGTGATTTGCATGCATATACAATCAGTTGCATGTACATCACTCAATAAGAACTAATTATTGGGGTGTATTGGGTCAATGTGAATTACATTATTGAGTGTGCTTGGCTAATTGGGGGTATTTGGATCTAGTTAAGCCCGATTAGCACCTCATGCACCAAATTAGTAGTTCAAATAGCCTCCTGGCCTAATCCTAATTGCCTTGATATAAATATTCATCGCCTCCACTCATTAATGCTCAATGAAATACATCATTCTTATTATTTGTTCTATCCTTTTTGTGTGATGAGTAATGATAATACATTTTGTAAATGAATTGTTGAATATTGCTCTCTATTTTATAGTATATCTCTCTTTATAGGAGGATGATATACAAATACCCAAATTGCACACATAGATCAAATCGAGATGTTCGGCCTTAAGGATGGCCACTTCTTCCATTTTGAAAAATGTGGTGGACACAACCTTTGCAATCGTGGGTTGGAGTGATTTGTGGAATCAAACCAACAAGAATTGGGGTTTCATGTCTATTTTTCACAAAGTCTTATGTCTATGCAACTTGTGGATATGATCCATAATGTGAGTTGAGGTACTTTGTCAAAATTCTATGAGAATTTAAAGTCCTAAATCATGGTGTATGGGTAGAAAAAAATATGTTGAGGAAGATAGTGTCAATGGACGCAAAAAAGATTCAATTCACAGCTGGTAGATTGACATACCATTTTTTTGTTCTTCCTATAAGTTTTCTCTTAAAAAATCGAAGGTGCATGGTTTACTAGATGATTTTTTTATGTGTCTATAGGTAAATGACATAAAATGGTTAGTTAGGTCTTCTCTCTATTTTCCTTCAAATTTTGGAATATCTAACAAGATATTAGGGAGAATTTATGGCCAAGTAACATAATAGAGAATGGGATCATTGATCAACTTGTCCAACTCAAGGATATTTAGTCTCACCATGAATGGAAATTTTGATGTCGCCATTTTGTTATATGTGTTACCACTTCATGGAGGTGAAGCTCGCAATGTATTTCATCCATGAGGTAGAGGTGAATATGGAAATGTATTTCCTCATAGAGGTGTAGATGGTGGTGGGGTGGTCCCTCAAAATGTGGAGATGGAATATTAACTCTTCCATGAGATGGAGAGGCTAGGGGGGTATTATATCCTCCAAGAGGTGGAGGAATAGGGGAGTTAGCAAGGTATTCCTAAACAAATTTGACATTAATAAGTTTTTTGTGGTATCCCCTCAGTAGATTATCTCCCTTGTACTCTACAAGAGGATAATGTGAGAACACCTCTTCAGAGAGGAGGGAGTCCTTGTAGTATAAGAGACTCCCTCAAGTTTATTTGTTCCACAATGGTGGTGTTTATGTGTTCAAATGAGACTGATAATGAAGGGATATAAACACAACTGAACATATGAAAAAATATGTCAACCACAATAGATGCAATATGGTGCAAATGAGGGATATGTGCTGAGTATTTATGCAAATTATCTCAAAGGTCGGTTATTTATAATTACGTTTAGATGGTATTGTAAATAAAAAACAAGAAGATGCAAATTTTCTAAAATAACATAATATTCTTCCTCTTAAATAGTCATTGGAGATTCAAACATCCAGTGTCAATGGTGATGAAATCCTTTGAAAAATTTCTAGTGAAGGTAGGAAATATTTAATTATAATGTAATGATGTTGGGGATATGTCTCAGAAGAACTAGAAACATTTCAAGAAACTAATGAGACTTGTCTCATGTGCAAATGAATCCTACAAATATGAGCAGTGATATCCTAAGCTTTTTCCATAAAGATAACTTACATTAAATGTGGATAAACATTTTGGAATTGAATGGTAAAATGACGCCTCTTCAAAAATATAGGTTGGCTCTTTGTGCTGAACAAAATTAATTATACCTCGAATTTTATGACCTTGGGCACCATATATTTCTTATCTAGGTAATTTTCTTTTGACATTAGTTGATAGAAGGATTCTATAAGTACCCTAATAGTCAACAATCACTATGTTTGAAAACATGTAGAATATTGGTGGGCATATTTTGCATGCCTAGCCCAATCAATCCTAAACTAACTAAAATATTGTTTTATGACCTCCTCCAGAGGATTTAAGTTGGTTAAGAATTCCAATGTGAGGTTGAATTTATGATGGTATTAAATTGAATGAAGGAGTAAAAGACATGTATTTGAAACACATTTATTGTTTTGATCCATCTAGGTCATTCATGAGTTCAAGATGTGGAGCATGTTAGATTCATAATATTTTTTTGGTCTCTTAGTGTGTGATCTTGTGGGGAACAAACATCATGTGTTTTAAAATAAAATATAGAAGTGAGATATGCAGCTAACCAAAGGGCATACTAAATAAAATACATATGAATATCGTGGTTCTTTACTCCACTTAATAAAACTCTAAGTGTGAAATAAATTATTGTCTGCAAATAAAGAGTACTATAATATTAATGAAATAAATATGAAAAATGAAGTATTTCAAAGCTTTCAACCTTTTCTAATTTTCCAAGATCAATAAGAATGCAATGCAAAGAGAAAACCTGCGGAAAGAGGATCCTTTAGGTCCCCTATTTGTGTGAGTGAGTGAGATGAACTATTTCATAGAAAAACAGAGAAAGAAGCAACCAATAAGATATACAACTAATGGTAGTTAAGTCAATTTCCTATACTAACAATCTCTATAAAATAACGAGCATAATATCATTCATCTCCTAGTGAGAACTAAGAGGTTCGTTGAAAACCTGAAAGCATTTATCCTAAATAGCATGCAAGAAATTATTTATTTACTTTCTACCTTGATCTAAGTTGTTTAATTACTAGAAAAAATAAAACTCTAGGTGATTTTGTTAATTTTCTTGTTCATTAAGAAGTCATTGAAATTACATGTGATTACAAAAAATTTGAGCTAAAAGAAGGAAAAAATGTAAAACTATGCAAGTAATGGAACCACACACATGATAATAATATGGGAATAGTATTACAAGGTTACACAGATTTACCATGTGATTTCAAAGAGGATATATCATGCTAATAGTGAAAGTATCGAAAAAGAAATTGCATTATGTCACACGTCCTAGATGTTGGGAATTGTTCTACTAATAAATTAAAGAGGTTGGGATGTGACCTTCACATTATGACTATTGAGAGCCTAGAAAACAAGATATTGGACACACACAACACTCATAATATGTTAACCACAAAAATACAACCTATCTATAATGAAATGAAAAAAAATAAGAGTGGAGTCACCATAAATATTGTTGTGAGAAATACAACTACATGGGTGAGTAGTCTTCCCACATTGGAGGAGTCCTTGAGGTTGCAACAAGGACACAATATTGTGATTTGTAACATAGTATCCCAAACTCCAAATGTCAAAGCAAACTATAAACAAGAAATAAAAGAAGTTAAAATGAAATAAGAAGGGACAAATGCTAAGAAAAACAAAATAACTAGAGTTATATGCCAAAGTATTCGTTGATTTCACAATAGTCTATCTAAATACAATGGTGTCACCTAAGAGGTGAGGGATTCAAAGGTAAGCCAACAATATACCTTAGGGAGGTCTTTTTTGTCCACACAACTGCAAGATAACTAACATATAACAATAGAGAAACACTTTAGTTTTAGAAGAATATAGAAAGGGAGACTTTGAATTCCAACTTGAGGTAAGAAGTAAATTGAAACATGTGGTCTTGACACAATTCTACGAGCATAACTTTGCTCTGATTTTCTCCAATAGAATGCACTCGCATGGATTCCATTTATAGTGCAAATTGTTGCCAAGAAACATCTAGATCCAAATGTTAAAACCCTTTCCAGTGAACTGGTTCTTTAAGTAGGTGAAGGGAGTTATTGAATTCTTTTAAGCATGTGAGAAGTCCATTTCAACTTTTTGAGACAAGGAAATCTTTTAATCCTTGAATACATCGTAGAAAGTAAGTGGCCCCACCATTTTTATAGTCTCATGAATTTTGAAGGAAAATTCATGTAGGTATGCATTGGCCATTAAACAAATAGTCACACTAATAGCACAAACTTCTAGTGCAAATAGTTCTGCAAATTTCCATACAAACTACCTTTGTCATTCTAGGGCTCCATTTCCCTTGTGGATATAATGAGCATGTATTTAGTGGGTTTCATACGTTGCTGATGTATTTATGGAATATTAGCCAAATTGTCATATGCATGTGAAACTTAAGCATTAACATGGAACTTGAATTGATCATAGTAGTCAATGTCACCACCGAACTAATTGCTAGATTGAAGTTGTCAACAAGTTCTTGGAAGCATATGTGTGGTTCCTTACTTCAAATTGGCAATCCTGATGGGATCAATGGTTACCTCTAATAGATTGGTGATACAATACAACGTATCATGTTGTTAATCAAATAACTCCTTTTGAATCTTTTTATTTCCAAGGGCCCCCTTTTGTACTATCAGTTTTACTAGAAATCTTGAAGGAACATAGCAACAACAAAATAATCACAAATTGATTCAAATTTCTCTACACTCTCAAGGGTAATATGGTAATAGCTCAAAATATGATGACGCAATAGGCTAATTAATATCATCCAAAATTTCATTTTGTGGAAGGCGATCAAGTATTCCTTTGCTCACAACCTCGGTGATTAGACATCACTCAAGGATAAGAACCACTGAAATCTTATTCCAAAGTTTTATTATCCCCATAAGCTCCTCAAATGTGTTGGCCCAATGGTTTACAAATTGGAGCTACCTAGTCACTCTAAAATCCATCCCATATTTCATGTATCTTTCTTAAAGAAAGAGGTCATCTCTCACTTTTGTATTCAAACTAACATTCAATTATTGGATGAAGAATTTTCCAACTGGATTTAGCGTGATGCCATCCTCAAAAAATGAGAATGTAATCTCTCCTAGTGCACCATTGAAGAGGTCCTAATATAGTGGAAATATACCCAACCTAAGGATGCTACATGAGGATCTACACAGATACTCCAATAATTTTTACATCTCAATCCTTGAGGACAATTCTTCTTTTTAAAAGGGATGCCATGTAAGTGTCCTACCCTAACCCCTTAGATAGATAGAAATGTTTATATGTATTAACGTCATCTATATTAACTAAGGACCAAGAAGTATATATATAGTGTGAAATAGATATTTGGAAGAAGACATACTAAAATGTTTAGCATGCTAGAAAGCTTCTTCACTAGAAACTATATAAAGGAGTAGAAGAATATAATATAATGTCTCTTGAAGTATACTGTGATTGGATCTCTATGCATTTGGAGTTAATATCCTTGAAGAGTGAAGCAAACATTTCTTTCATCACTAAATGTTTTTCTATTATGATATTTGGTTATATCTAGACTTACTTACTATTATGTTAATTTTTTTTGTAAAATATTACTATATTTTGTCATTCCTACTATGAATTTATTATTCTTCTATTAATGTACATAACAAATAACTTTCCTCATAAATACAAGTTGAAATGCTTTCCCATAAATTTCATAAACATATGAAATCATTTACTTCTCATTTATTTCACCAAGATGAAGGTGCTAGTGGTTCCTTTTAGTTTTTAAGAAACGTTCTATTTTACTTAAATTCTATTTGTATTCATTCATCAAATGTGTGTCCTAATCTAGATTAACACTTAACATTAAAATCTTCAACTAAAATTACCCTTCACACTAATAAATATGTTCAAATATCATTTGATGAATTCATCTTAGGACTTGGTATTTTATATATTAAATATTTATGAAAGTATTTCATTAATCTTTATTCACTTTTATAAATTTATAATTCATTTTGTATTTATTTTATTTTAATACTTAGTGAGATTATTTATAATGAATTTATACTTACAAAATTAATTAAAAATATTTATATAATTATGGTCATGTTAGTCTCTATTAAACAACCTTAAAAAAATAAGAGAATGATTTTCTTTTCTTTAAAATATTATTTATGTGTTCAAAAAGAAATTAAGAGAAGCATTCTTCCATCACCAAGGTTTTGATGAGTTAAAAGGATATCAATGCCAATATTGTAGTAAATATTTTGAAATTGCAGTTTAATGCAAGTGTAAGTAGAAGGTTTTGTGAGAAAGTGATTTTCATCTTCAAGCCTCTTAGCATCACAAAGATGACAAATTCTTTCATCCCACAACCATACCACAAATTCTCCTTAAATTTAGAGGTACTAATACTTTTAATTTTATCAATATTATTACAAACTGGCATCTTCCCCAAATCCTCAATAATTTAACCTACATGACATCTTTATGCCAACTAGAGTATGAAGCAATCTTAGGATGTCTCTTGTCTTCCATGCTCTTTATCTTGTTCTTGTACATGATTGTACATGAGGTACCTTATCATATACAAGATCTCTTTGTATGAAGAGAATAAGATAGAATATACTGTCTTTAATTTTGAGAATACAAGTTGTAAAAACCTTTGGAATTTTTTCTATTAGTCTTCACCAATTTTTCACTTCCATAGAAGATTATAAGATAATACCAGTAACAAGAGGAGTTTCCTGTGATCCCAAAGCCAAAAATTTACTAATTTATAACTCTTTTCAAATCCATAATAAACATTCCACCCTTTATATAAAGCTTACTTTAAATAAAACCTAGTTATAAAATAATCTATATTTTATTATATATTTTAAAATTTCTTTATAGGAAAAGTTGTTATTTTAACATTGGTTTAGAGAATTGATCCCAAATAACATATAAAGTCCAATATAAAAATGATAAAAAGAATATTAATCCCCAAAAACATCATAAACGTTTGCATTTTATATTTTCTTTTAACTTGAATAGTGCTCTGGTTAAGTTCCATGTCCAAGTAGGTTTACAACACGTATTCTCTGGATTTGAAGCAGAATATGCTGAAGGACTTTATTGTTCCTTTGCTACTGTACCCAATGAAATTATTTAAGAAACATGACCAGAACCCATTTTTGGATTGATTTTGCCAAACCCTGGTTTTGCCAAAATCAATATCGATATTATGTATATTGATATTGATATCGATATCGATATTGATAATATTTGTCATCCTTGTACAATAAGATAAATATAACATTCATGTGGTCGAGTATATGAAATTGATTGATGTGAGAGGGATTTACTCATTGAACATGGGGATTATGGATAGCTTTAAATTAGTGGGTTTCAAACTAAAGATTATTCTTCGACATACATTTTTTTTTCTTTACTATCCTTGGTCTAAGACGTTTAGATCTCCTTGATATACGCTCTGTTACCTACACTATAGCCATAGAAGTCAGGTACTTCTCGTCCTCATGCTGAGGTCTGAGGTCTGTCTTTAGTACGTAAGTTTTCAGTATCTCTCCTCAGTTTCTCTAATGAGCAAATGAACGGTACTCAACATCTCCACTTACGCACTAGTTTTCATCTATAATGGAAAAGGACATCCACTGATTCGGTTTGTCTAGCATCACTGAACATAGGCGTCAGATGGTAAAATTATAATGTGCAAATTGGTACTGACCTAATCTCAATTATTGGCAGTTCTACATAAACATTTAACAGCCCAATGAATTTCAATGTTCCGTGACCTAAATCAAATAATTGACTGCACAAATTACATTTCACTACAAGTCAACAAATTTAAAAAAACTGCATCTCCAGGCTCCATGTTAAAAAATGCAGTCATATTATATATACCATGAATAAGCATAAGTGGAAACCAACACCACAACTATCCATAAAATTTACTAATTTATAATTCTTTTTAAAAATTTACTAATTTATAACTCTTTTCAAATCTATAACAACTATCACTTCTCTGCCGCAGCTGCAGCAGGTTGATTAATGGTAGTTTTTGTCTTGTTCACTTATGCTTATTTATGGTATATATAATATGATTGCAATTTTTAGCTATCATTAATTAGCTTGTTGCAGAGCAATGCTTATTGCAGTAGGCTTATTACTAATTGTTAGATCTTAGCATTTTGAATCCAAATATCAGCAATGAGCCTGCAGCAACAATCATGGCTTTGCCAGCAGGCTAATTCATTTTAGCTTAAAAAAAACTAAAAAACTAGTAGACTATGATTGCTCTGCTGCAGCTGCAGGTTGATTAATGGTAGTTTTTGTCCTGTTCACTTATGCTTATTTATGGTATATATAATATGACTGCAATTTTTAGCTACCATTAATTAGCTTGTTGCAGAGCAATGATTGTTGCAGTAGGCTCATTGCTAATTTTTAGATCTTAGCATTTTGAATCCAAAGATCAGCAATGAGCATGCAGCAACAATCATTGCTTTGCCAGCAAGGTAATTCATTTTAGCTTAAAAAAAACTAAAAAACTAGTAGACTATCATTGCTCTGGGGCAGCTGCAGCAGGTTGATTAATGGTAGTTTTTGTCCTGTTCACTTATGCTTATTTATGGTATATATAATATGACTGCAATTTTTAGCTACCATTAATTAGCTTGTTGCAGAGCAATGATTGTTGCAATAGGCTCATTACTAATTGTTAAATCTTAGCATCTTGATTTCAAAGATTAGCAATGAGCCTGCAGCAATAACCATCGCTTTGCCAGCACGCTAATTCATTTTAGCTTAAAAAGCTAGAACACTAGACAATACAATATTGTATTGGAGAAGTGTGGCCCAGCGATCAAGTCTCAAGTGACGTTATTCCATGGCTATTGGATTAAATGCTTCGATTGGTCACTTGCTTTTGATGTCGATGATTTTTTTAATAAGGTTTGGGTATAAAAATCTATGAACAGTGTCCAATCTGTCAGAAGGGTTCTACCGGATGGTTGGTTTTCCTTTGGGGAGAGGAACCTCTGTACCTTTGGGGAGAGGAACCTCTGTATCTTAATTTTCTATGTTTTTTAAGTTAGTTTTATTCTTTACATTTTTATCTATCACATATACTTTGTGTTATTTTTTATTTATTATATTGGTTTTTTTTATTTATTATATTGGTTTTGAAGTGTGACTAATTCAAAATGATGTAACTTTATTTACAAATTTTCAAGTTGTCTTTTCTTATTGTGGATGAGACTTATATTTGAATATATGATGTGATTTAAAATGATATTTCAAATTTCAAATATTCATTTTATTTTAAAGATAGCCCTTTTTTTTTTAAATTAATTTTTAAAACATAAAAATATTAACAAAATAAATTTTTATAAATTATTTATGGTAGATAATTTTTTACATTAAAGTCAACCAACACCACAACTATCTCCACTACTTATCACTTCTATCTGCAATATATCTTTGAAAATTTTCTTTTTCCAATCAATGAATCAATGTATGTTTCATCAGCACTTTGTCACAATTATGTCATACAACATCGTTAGAATCCACATAATTCTGTATTCACATACATCCAACTATACGTTGACATGTTTATCACGACTAGCCACGCTATCATGATGATGCCAGAGATCAGAAGAATACAGATTGCTTGAGCTGGAGGCTGAACGTAGAATTGAATAATTTCAGGAATTGGACAGTTCCCCAAGATTTCTTTAACATACATTCAACAGTACAAAAGAGATCTGGCATTGGAAATCGACAGTATCACTACTTACACCGGAGAAATCAACGATGGTGAGGATGGGTCGTGGGTGGATATTGGATGTTGGATGTGAATGACACTGTCTTGTTCAATCTCGAATATTATATGGGCTGAAAGTTTGGGTAAACCCTCCTCAATACTTAGATATTATCAGTCCTTCCTATAATAAAAAAAATTGCAACAGAACCTGGAGTTGTACATCAAAAGTTTGGGTAAACCCTCCTCAATATTCTTGAGATATTATCAGTCCTTACTATAATTTAAAAAAAATTACAAAAATTGCAACAGTAACATGGAGTTGTACACTATTTTGTAGCTTTCATGTGTAAATAGATGTTTATTTTTATTTATTTATTAGCAACAACTATATTAATTGGGTTTTTATTTGAGATTTGCTGTGGATTGCCATTGATTTTATGGTAATAGTTTAAAATTGGAAATAAACAATTATAAAAAAAGGAATATAAGAGACCATAAAAGAGACCTAGAAGAATGTGAGATAAAAAGAAAAAGAATATAAAAAATAATTGATAATTGATAAATGGAAAACAACAAGAATGTTGGTGATAACATGTAGCTAGGCATGTATAACTCACAGTTGAACCAGTTTAATTAGAAGAATACAAAAACATTTCCCAACTCTCTTCCATTCCATAACTATCTCTCAACCATTTGATCCCTGTGCATTTGATCCATCCACAAACTATGTGGGTGGGCTAGTAGATAATATGTTCAGAATAAAAAAACATTTCCGAACTCTCTTCCATTCCATAACTATCTCTCAACCATTTGATCCCTGTCCATTTGATCCATCCACAAACTATGTGGGTGGGCTAGTAGATAATATGTTCAGAATACTTGGAAAGACATATATTTGACATATTGTTGATGTTTTTTTTTCTGAAAAATTTATCAATAACTTGTATGTAATAGTTAATCTAATATAATAATCACTTAATTTGTGGTTGTTAAACTCATAATTAAACTTAAGTTCATATTTGTATCATCATTGAAGTTAAGCTAATAGTAGTATCTAATAGTTAATTTAAAATTTAATATAAAGCTATTACAGTTAATATAAGAGCTCAAGTTATCTCAACTCCTAGATTTCAAATGGAGTTATGCATATTCACTCTACTCCCATCTCCAACTGGTAGATGGAGTACGAGTGTCACATGAACTGCACATTATCATGCCACTAAGTACAACTATCACATAAGTTCATAGGAATTTATTAGGAGTTTTAATGTCACATGAAGTGCACATTACTTCAACTCCAAGCTATAAAATGCATTTTGACTAAACCTTGTGCACTTTAGCTAGACTCTAGCTCCTAGATGGCCTTCCACTCTCACATGGACTACACATTGACATGACATTAAGTTCATTTACCACATGAGGTATTTTTTTATTTTTTCAACTACCACAAAGTGCAATTATCACATGGGCTATTTTTTCGATTTTTTTTATAATTATGAATTATGAATTTATAACCATGCCCATAGAGTCAATTTTGATTATACACTAGTTTCATTTTAATTCATAAATTTAAAAAAACATAAAGAGTAGTCCACCCCAAGATATATAAGTTTTCTCAATTAAAAATACTAAGAAATTGGCAACTAAAATTTCTCTAATTCTCAACTCCTTAATAGATCATAAGTTAAACTAACAACACTTCTAAATGATAAATATTAAATATATAAAATGAAAATTATAATAAAGTTATATTGGTGTTATATTGAGACATAGTCGTAAGTTCAAAACAATATATTATTAAATACCATTAATCTCAAAAGTATTATAATATTTTTAAAGTATAGAATATTTATAATTTTGTATTATTTATAACAAAATGTTATAATACATGTACGTTGGAGAGATAATTTTTAAAAAAATTGAACATTGATAACGTTAACTTTTTTATAACTACTCAATTAAAACACCTAATTTTTTTTAAAAATATATATTAATAAAATTTATCTTTAATAAAATTATTATTAATTAATATTATAAATAGATAAATTATATTAAGTGTTATAATATATTAATTTAAACACAACTTTAAATGAAATAATATTAACCAAAAAGTGATGAAATATTTCTCATGAGTATATATAAAATCACTTATATTGTATTAACTTAAGAACAAATATAAATGAAATAATATTAATCAAAAAGTGATACATAGAAATATTGTTATGAGTACATTTAGGATTACGAGTATATATAAAATCACTTATATTATATTAACTTAAGAACAAATATAAATGAAATAATATTAATAAAAAAGTGATACATAAAAATATTGTTATGAGTACATTTAGGATTACTTGTGTTAAATTGCTTTAGTTTTTAATGGTTATGTTACATTGTTATGTTTAATCATGGGTTATGTTGTATTAAGTTTGGTTGACTTTGGTCCACTATGGATGTATATGGTTGATTATAAGTGACAATATTTGACTATGGATTAATATAATCAACGATTGTTGACTATATTGATGTCCAAAATGATTCAAGTGGGAACAATGAGAAAACACCTTAGAAGTGATGGTCCAAGGGAAAAGGGAGATGGAAACTTGAGTATTGTTTAATATCTCTATGTTGATTAAAGTGTTAGTCTAAAAATTATATATATATATATATATATATATATATAAACCAATTGAACAAAATTGTGAAATAAACTAAATGAAACTATGTTAATAAAAATGCAATAAATGATTAACTAATGAAAAGAAATTGGAAGCACTCGGAAGGGTCGTTTAGATGCCATTGATTCTACCTTACCCTTGATTCATCAGTCATGTCTGACAAATGAAAAATTACCAAGGAAAGCAAACTGATTGTAAAAACTAATTAGAATCTTTATGTGTGAAAGTGCTACAATAGACATGAGCATTAGTTCATTGGACAAGCCTTTCAAATTGCAAACTATAACATAAAAATAAAAGAGATAAAGTAACTGATAAAATGAAAGGTGATTCATAAAAAAATATCCGAGGAGAAAGATGTAGGTATGCTTAATAAAAAAAATTATTAAACGAAATTTGGAATACTGTCAATGCATAATAGCTTGCTATTGATTTGGACCCCTAAAGAAAAAGAGTTTTTTGGGACCTTATGTTGGTCTCAACATTTCATGGCTCAGTCGAGTGAAACCCTAAACAATATGAATATATTGACCCTTGGATTGTCTTAAAGTAACCTACATACATGAGGGCATTGGCCTTAAACTATATCGAAAACAACGAATGAAATACAGATAAATAGAACATACCTCCAACGAAAAGACATTTTTCTTTCACCATAATGGATAGACCTAGAAGTAGTCTTACCTACCATTGTTCCACTTTAAGGATCCTCAATGACTATGTACGAAATGGAAATAACATTGTGAAACATGCCTGTACCTACCCCCTTACCTTCGATGTGTAGCAACTTTCTTTTCCTTATATTTAAACACATCCAAGGGAAAAACGAAGCGTTTTGGCTACCTTAAGAATCTCAAGAATTCAAAAATGCTCTTTGCTTGGTAGACAAATGGACACCTAAAAAGTGTTAGCAATATGATTTGAATGTAGAGCGTGGCTTGGAGATATTTGACATTGGAAGAAATTGATAACTCTTCCACTCCTTGGAATCCTATCTTCAATGTTAATCAAATATATTCCAACAACTGTGACATGATCTTGTAAGCATGACTTGCGAGTGAAGCTTTGTGTGCAACATTTTTCCTTTGTGGTGACTTCCTTTTGATATGTTAGTTGATTTATTATTTGTGAACACATTATATAACTTGATGTGAACTTTATACTCAAAAAGAGAACTCTTTCCATAAAAACTCGTATTTTGCATTAAAAAACATCAAAAATGACCCTCGAATTGAAAAGTGGTGCTACTTGTAGCACCCTTTTCTCTTTGAAGCTAAAAATATGAATTTTTCCAAACCTCGATGGGTGTCGATGCAATCTAATTCTTAAATCAACCGATGTAATTAAGGATTTAGTTTAATCGACACAGGTTGGGGTTTCCAAAAAGTAAAAATTTTATCCTAGAAAAGTAGTACCACTTTTAAATTCGAAGTAAAAATAGCCACTAAATGCAACTTAAAAAAATGAGAACTCTCCAGAGTTATTACTAAGTTGCATAATATGCTCAATTAATATTAATGACCTACAATAACTATAAAATTACACAGGTATAAAAAACTCAAATATAATTTAAAATAAACTAAAAACAAAAATTAAAGGAAAAAATAGGAGCAAACAATTGTTTTAAAAAAAATAAAAAATAAAAAAAATTATTTATAAAAAACAAAAAAATATTAAAAAAACAATTTTAAATTTCAAAAAAGGACAAAAATTAAAAATTAAAAAACTACAAAAATTTTTAAAATGGAAAAAAATTCCCAAATAATTCAAAAATTCAAAAAATTAAGATTATAAAACTTTAGAAATAAACAAAATCAAAATTTCTTTTACAAAAATTACAAATAAAAAACATTATAAACTAATTAAAAAATTAAAACAAATGAAAAAATGAAAAAAATACAATTCAAGAACCTTCCGTTAAACCCTCACCCTTTCCCCTCATCCCTCCCCTTGCATTCCCTCTCGTGTCCCTCACCCTCCCCCACACACCCTACTCCTCCCTCCAACCTTCATCCCCTTTTCTTGCATCCCCTCCCATCCCCCATCCCCTCACCTCCCCACTCCACACCCCTCCACTCATCATGTCGTCCTCAAATTGTGCCCCCCTTCATCCACCTCCTCCACCCTCTCCGCACTATCCCCTCCCCTCTCCTCTCAAGGTCTCAATTCCAAGAATTGAGCCCCCTCTAGAAGATGGGAGGGGAGGGTGACGGGAGGGAGAAGGAGGTAGAGTAAGGAAGGA
>LPNX010492797.1:86040-323746 GCA_001517045.1 Pseudotsuga menziesii | reverse complement strand
GAGACGAGGGGGTAATGAGGGGAGGGCTGATAGGATACGGGGAGGGTTTGGTTGCAGGTTTTTATTTTTATTTTTGATTTTATTTTTTGTTTTTTGTTTTAAAATGTGTTATGTTTTAAAATATTTTATTTTGATTTAATTCAATTTTAAAGTTTTTTGTTGTTGTTTTTTTTAAATTATGGGTGGAAGAGACGAGGGGGGAATGAGGGGAGGGATGATAGGATAAGGGGAGGGTTTGGTTGTAGGTTTTTATTTTTATTTTTATTTTTTGTTTTATGTTTTAAAATATTATATTTTGATTTAATTCAATTTTAAATTTTTTTGTTGTTTTTTTTAAATTATGTTATATATATATATGAAAGTGAAGATTAACGTCCACTTAGAACCTTATTTGGATTGCTGTAAATTTTTCATCTTATGATAAAAAAGCTTAGAAGGAACCGTTCTTAGGTCACCATAGTTTTGACAAGTTAGAAGATCATGGAGGTTAGAATTGTTGCATAGATTAGGAAACTAAAATCAATTGTGGGTGTACACAGGTCACTCTAGAAGAAAATGGCACTCATCCTCAATGCTCATAGACTAACAAAGCTGGAAAATCGTTTCCTCCCATGGTATCTTAGGAAGTGTCCAGTGACATGTTTTTCTATGAAGCTCATGGGGGTTTGTTCTTATCTTGGTTATATATTAATTTTCTTCTTCGAACTGTTCATACAAAGAGATACTTTTGATATTCCATATTAGGGTTAATTACCTCATAATACCTTTATTTTCTTTTAACCTCTAAATCTTTCTCACCCCACATTTTCTCTTTAAACGTAGTTGTGATAATATACTTAAGGTTGTTGATATTTTACAAAGTGTCATTTTTTCGCCAATCCTCCTATGGTCTAACCAACCTAGGGCATCTTTATACAACCCTCTCTTAAGTGGTAGATGGTTTTGACTAGAATTTAAGGACATTTTTGTGAGACTCTAGTCTTCCATATTATTTATCATGTACTTGTTCATCATGTACTTAGTCATAGCAATGTTTTTGATGGTGGGAATAACCACTTCTATAAGGAGAAGGGCATAGAGAATATTAATTTTAATTTTGAGGTTATGCATGGTAAAATGCTTTTGAATTTGCTCATTCTTTCTCGAGGATTCTCAAGAGATGTTGCAACCCCAAAATTCACATCCATACAAGATAACATGAGTGACAAGAGTTTCAAAAATGAACTACTTTTTATCCCACATCACGAGGTTTGCTTATTTGCAATTGTTTTCTATGACAAAATGAGATCTTCACCCTCCATTAATCATTCTCTCAATGCTATAGTTCCAATTGCACTTTTGATGGATATCAATTCTTAGATATTTGCTCTAAGTTGTTATGTGTGTGTGTGTATCTGTTTTAATATATTTTTAATTTCTGTATTTTTTTTAAATTGTTTTTGTTTTTAACTATTTGAGCATTTTAATTTATTAGAGAAAATTGTTGTATTTTAATTAAAGTTTAAATCATAGTTTTAATATTGATTAAAAAATAATAATAAAATAAGTTTCTTAGATAATGTATGGTTTCAGTTCAATGAATGCAATTGTAACCCAACAAAAGGAAGGGTTGCTTCTACTAGGATCACTTTTCAATTAGAATTCATGTTTTGATTGCATCGGCACAAGTCATAGTTTTCAAAAATTCATATTTTTTACCCCTTGAAAAAAAGGGGGCTACCGTTAGCAATACTTTTTGATTTGGGACTTAATTTAGGGTTTCAATAGCAGTAACAGAGGATAAGGTTTTCAAAAATTGGTAATTTTCCCTCCTCAAAAAAGTGTTCTACTAGTAGCACCACTTTTCAATTGATCATAGAAATAGCCACTAAATGAAACTTATAAAAAAAAAAAACCCTTAAAAGTTCTTGTGAAGTTTTACCACATGTTTGCAGAAAATAAATAAATAAAAATCTCTATTTACGGTTGGACCATTAAATCTAATTTCGTACTATAATTTCTTGATCACTTATCAACCAAAAAATTTCATTAAATACCTTGTATCGAGGTTGTTTCATTGGATATACCGTATTGGGTTTTGTAATAAAGACGTTGATGAAAACTCCCAAAATTAGTTTCGAAATATTGGGACGGCCCTATTGGATATGCCTATTGAGATGCGATGTACACCCTTTTGATTCCCCGATAAGCATATCCTTTAAAACATTATATATCAAATTTATTTGATCGAATATATCCAATTTATTTGATCGAATTTTTCTCATCTAAATCATGATCACGTTGCATTGAAGATATTCCAAAAACTGGATATTCGACAAGGCTCACATCAGACCCTTGCGCACTAGACCTAGTTCGAGTTGACTCGAAGATGTTAAGAGTTTTTCTATATACTCTCCTCGTGTATCTTTGATATCCATTGGACAATATAGTATCATAGCGTGCTATCCTAAACATGACCGAGCCTAATTAGGGCTTGGGCTTGTAATTAGTCATTCTATCGTATAGTTGGTAGTGGGCACTCGTTATTTTTACACGTCAACAGGTATCAAGGACATTTTTGTCACATGTGTTATCACTAGCATTATGCCACTTATTTCATCTTCTTTTCTATTATGTCCACCTAGGACTTTTAAAGATCGGTGACAACTAGAGTTTTTTAGAATCGCCTTTTTTTTTTTCAGAGGAAAAAATACCAGTCTTTGTTATCAAAAGACATCTTAAACATTTACCCTCTTTCTTGACAGAAAGGAACATTGAGTAGCTAATTAGCACACAAACAAACAATGATCATGCCTGCAATAATAACCAACCAGCAAAAAATATAAAAGTCTGATCATAGCAGACTTTTCTCATCATTCCTGATATATCAGGTCAGAAAATGATGTGAATCGGAGGTGATCTCAAGCAGACATTCCTGAGCAAAACTAGCTGGCTGAAAGACTCAACATGACAGATAAAGCAGAACAATTCAAATACTGAAATATCAAATGCTGAAAAAACAAAAGGAGTTCAGCAACTAAAACAGCATAAATTGGCCATGTTCTATGACCTTGTCGTCTAATGTTTCAAAGAAAGTTCCATATCCCATATTCAATTTCAGCGCCTGTTTAGAGAGGCCATCAGCCAACATATTATGCTCTCGGTATATATGCTTGAAGATCACCGAAGGGACGAGTTGGAGCATATTATTTATTTCATCACACCAATGCATCAGAGACGGAATATCAAGGGTGGAAAGTCCGTTGAGCCAAGAAATAATAACCATAGAGTCGCCAAAGATTAAGTGAGTGGGCAGGCCCATCATCAAACTCACTCTTAGAACAGCCCAGAGCGCCAGTAATTCCGCTCTAGTATTAGTGCTACAGCCACAGCCCAAAGAGAAACTGAAATAATGGTTATCATTTAGATAGATCACATACCCTACACCTCCAATTTTCTCAGCAGCAGCCCCATCAAAAAATGCACAAGGAAAGACCTTCTGTGGCTTTAGACCAATAATTCGAATTTTTTGAGATTTAAGAGGAACTGGAAAAAGCTTTAGAAAACTCTCAATCATGGAGATAAGAGGCTGTACTGAAGGTTTCCTATCCTCAAAGAGACATTTGTTCCGAAGATTCCAAATACACCAGTAAGCAAAAATTGGCAAATATCTAAATACAGCAAATCGCGTAGTGGTTGAGAACCAATGCACCAGAAGGGACGGGACAGAGTCGAAACAGGGCAGAGTAAACTCAAATCGGGCTGCATAGAAAGAGAAAATTCTCACAGTGAAGGGATAGGTCAAGAAAAGGTGCTGGATATCCTCTACACTTCTTTTACATAAAACGTAGCGGCTTGGACCATGAAAACCACGCGACTGAAGTTGCTCCCAGGTAAGAATCTGACCACTAATCAGTAACCAGATGAAACAGGTAATTTTGGTGGGAATATTCAGAGTCCAAAGAGAAACACTAACAGGATTTCGTACCTCTAAACTACTGTTCGAGATGATACAATCATAACCTTTGGCTGCAGTAAGAGGACCAACATAATTATTATGAGACCAAAGAAGAGAGTCAAGTAGATCCTTCAATCGAATTCTGTTGTATTCCAACCCTCTTACATAGTTATCCCAACAAGATTTCCAATCACCAGAAAGGTCAAGATCTTCAACTGTAAATCAGTACCCTGTTGCAAAAGAAGTTTCATTTCTAGCTTGTGCTAGGGTACAAATCCCATAGTCTTCCAGATAAGCTCTTAAATCATCTGGGAGAATAAAGGAGCTGCCCAAACCAACAACAGGATCCACACCCAAGTGAATATCTGAGCCATTGCCAACTTGCCAAAGAACCCCTTTACCCAACCAAGGCAAGGTTAAGAGGAAGCCTTTCCAAATAACCAAGACATTTCTAACCCTGAAACATTTCTCTCTTAGCCAAGAGTGCACAGGTCGGTTCTTCATATATTTCACGGACAGAATAAGATTCCAGATGCCAGTGTTGTTTAAAGCATTCCATAAACTCTTCAATCTCAGAGATAAACTGAAACTAGGAAGATGCTTGATCCCCCATACACCTAAAGACATAGGTCGAGCTAGAAGATGCCAATCAACGAGATGGACTTTTTTTTTCTTTGTAGAGGATCCCCAAAGAAAGGAGAAGATCAATTTTCTGAGCTTATCTAGGATTGAGGATGGGATTGGAATAAGGGCCATCCAGTAGATAGGGAGGCTAGAAAGAACAGATCGAATAAGGACTAGTCGTCCTCCCATAGACAAGATCCTATTTGTCCAATGAGAGATACGCTTCTCAAATTTAGCTATGAGCCAGTGCCAGTCCTTGACCAGATATTCCGAAGACTTGAGAAAGTACCCAAGATAATTGAAACCTTGATTAAGGTGAGCAAATATGTACGGAAGGAGGCCTGTAATTCTTCCAATAAGGGCAGCATCTAAGTCGTTACAAAGGAAGCAGGATTTTTCCAAATTTATGCACATGCCAGAGGCCTCACAAAATGTATCAAGTATAACTTTGAATGCTATCCATTCCTCAAATGAGCCCATACCAAATAAAAACACATCATCTACAAATAGTAAATGAGTGAGGGAGAGATGTGGCGAAATTTTGATCCCTTTGATTTTTCCATTTCTCTTGGCATCTTCAATAAGAAGACTAAGACCCTCTATAACCAAGATGAACAACAGCGGGGACAAATGACATCCCTGTCTGATTCCACGAGTGGTCGGAAAGAATGAAGAAGGAGAACCATTTACAAGGACTGCAAAATTTGCTAAAGAAATGCAACTCAAAATCCAATTCACTCCTACAAGAGGAACTCCAATCTGGATAAGAATAAGACGGATGATGCTTCTACTTCTTCAGATGATGAGATACAAGGAGTCTCTCCTCTTCCTTCTTGCAGGTTCTACACTCCAGCACATGATCATGGATTTCATGATTTCTTCAACAAGTCTTCCATCCAGAAGCAGTTCACTCAGCTGATTCAAGTGAAGATAAGGATATGTTGAAGACATATTCTTTCAAATTTTGTGCCTTGTCCTATCTCGAGGGAAAATTTTCCCCATGTGGTTTTGCCTCTTTCCTCACTTTTCCGGACATAATAATTGTTAAAGGGTGACCATAGCCTTGTTGCTGGGCCCTATATGCATCCATATGCATCTATATTTTTTGTCATACCATCATAAAGTCAGACTTATAGGGGGGTGTTGGAATATATTAAACCCACTCACAACTTAGGATAAAATAATTAATCATTATTTGATTAATTATTCACCCACTAGCTTAATTAGTTGGCATCCGCTTGCACCTTAAAGTCAATACATGCCATCTATATCCTAGGAATGATTTATTTCCAATTTTGGGTTGATCTTAACCACCTTTTGACAATCCAGAATTAGTATACAGGACTTTACAGCAGATTCTGCTTTATTCTGTTTTTTCTGCTTTTCCTGCTTTTCTATGGATAAGATAAAAGCTAGTCAACTAGGAAACTGGGAGCTTTTGTTTCCAACCCATCCTCCATTAGTTTTTCTCCATTTTCTAGGATTAGCATTTTATTTCCATCTCCTTGACAACTCACTCATGATTTTGCCAACTCGTGACGTCCTTGATAGATTTGGTAAGTGCTTTAGCCACCTATGGGGGTTTGCCATATTTTGGTAAGTCAGCCTTTTTGAGCTTGATGAGTTGTTTCCATACAATTTGATTTTCCTATGAGGGATGTACTATTTATGTACACTATTATTCATAATTATTCAAGGGAAGGATACACACCAATATTCATCTCTTCATTCACGTGATTCAGTCTCTTTTCTTCTCTCTATTTTTCCTGTGTATGCTTGTGAGAATTCTTAGTAGCAAGATCTATTTCATGTGCTTCTTCTTAGAATCATTGCACATAGCATTGATCTATTATTTCTACATGGTATCAGAGCAGCAAGGTTGATTAAGTTCTACAGAGTTGAGGAGCACATCCAGTCTCCTATCCCTCTCTGAAGAAGAGCTTGTCTAACTTACAAGATTTTCTCCTAGTTTGTTTTGGAGGTTGGAAAGATTTTATTCTTGAGCACATCAATTCAGCAATATGGATTCTTCATCAGCTATAATTCTTACTTCCTTCAACTACCATTAATGGAAAGCCAAAATCTCCATTCTACTGCACAGTAGAGGATTATACAGAGTTACACTAGCTTTGGAGAATGAGCCCAATGATGTGATTGAGAAAGCTAAGTGGCATAATAGGTTGGATGAAGCCTACAGATTGCTTTGCCTTTCTATTTCTCCTGATCTACTCTTTCATCTAAATAGTTTGACCACTCCAAACCAAGTATGGACTCAATTGGAGTCTCTCTTTGGAGTTCAAGATGAGCTAAGAGCGCATCAATTGGAGATTGAGTTATTCTCACTGAGTCCAAGAAATTTTGAATCTCTTGAGGGTTTCTTCACCAAGTTCAAGTCACTTGTTCTAATGCTCAAGCAATGTGGGATTGAGAAAGCAGATGATCAATTAATCCTTTCCATTCTTTCAAAATTGGGTCCTGATTACTCAGTTTTTGTGTCTACCTTTCATGCAACTAGGCTTGCTGTTCCTAAGTGGAAAATGCCTTCTTTAAATTATTTTCTTGATTCACTAACAAAGGAGCAAGATAAATTGATCCATATGGGTGTCCTTAATTCTTCAAAGGGTAGGGATCATGCTCTCTTGGTTCAAGGAAGTAAGAAATTCAAATCAAAAGAGAAGCAAATTGTGAAGAAGCCAAAGTCAGAAATTGAAGATGAAGATTCATATGAAGATTTAATGAAGAAAGTTAAGAAGAAAGGGAGCACATCCAAGTGTTCTTATTGTAGCAAGGATTTTCATTCAGAGAATACGTGTTTCAAGAAGAAGATGGACATCATGTCTCGGCTTCTTGAGAAGCACAAGATCGAAGTTCCAGATGAACTAGAGAAGCCTGCTGATTCCTTAGAACAATGTCATACTGCGCAATTCCAAGGTGATATAACTTATGCTTTGAGTGCCAGAGTTCTCTCCTTTTCTCATGTCTCTGATATAGATTTATTCTCTGATATATCAGAATCAGAAATATCAGAACCTTTCTTTGATGATCCTCCTCTCAGTCCACTAGATTCATCTCCCAAAAATTGTGATTTTTCACTAGATATTGACTTACCTTTGAGCAGCTCTTCCTCACAAGCTTGTATATCTGATTTAGAAGATTGTTTGTAGGCTGATATGCATGTCATGGAACATATAATAACACCATCCATACCATCTACCATACCTCTGAATAATCCAAAGACTATACAAATCCCAAGCTCACTAGTTGATTCCTCATTGGTCTCTTATGCAGTGATATTTATCTTACATGGTTTGAAGTCTTTCCTATCTTTCATTGGCTGGTTATCCATGTCCTTAGTCATATTTGGACTGATATTAAACATGTTTGGATCTGATCTAAACACTTATTGTTCAGATCTTAAGCCCATCCATCATTCATATTTTTACACCTATCAGTTTTCCCGAGTTGTTCATAATTTTCCTAGTCTAGCCCTATATCCTCATGGAGCCACTAAAGCCTTTGTCTTTGCTGTTCCATATACTAATTTTTCTGATATATCATAGTTTTATCAGCCTCATATCAGATCTATACAGGTGCTATAACATATTGGAAGATTTACATGTGATTCACATCACAATTTTGCAGCTATTCACGGAATTGGGTGTGAAATAAATTGCCTTATTTTTTGTACTCTTTGAGAAGGAGTATGCACAGATTTCTTTTCCATTTCAAATTATGTTTGAATATCAGAGTTTGATAGCAGCAAGAAGCATTCAGATAATGCTCCTACTTCATCAGATGATGAGATACAAGGAGTCTCTCCTCTTCCTTCTTGCAGGTTCTACACTCCAGCACATGATCATGGAGTTCATGATTTCTTCAACAAGTCTTCCATCCAGAAGTAGTTCACTCAGCTGATTCAAGTGAAGATAAGGATATGTTGAAGACATATTATTTCAAATTTTGTGCCTTGTCCTATCTTGAGGGAGGATTTTCCCCATGTGGTTTTGCCTCTTTCCTCACTTTTTCGGACATAATAATTGTTAAAGGGTGACCATAGCCTTGCTGTTGGGCCCTATATGCATCCATATGCATCTATATTTTTTGTCATACCATCATAAAGTAAGACTTATAGGGGGGTGTCGGAATATATTAAACCCACTCACAACTTAGGATAAAATAATCAATCATTATTTGATTAATTATTCACCCACTAGCTTAATTAGTTGGCATCCACTTGCACCTTAAAGTCAATACATGCCATCTATATCCTAGGAATGATTTATTTCCAATTCTGGGTTGATCTTGACCACCTTTTGACCATCCAGAATTAGTATACAAGACTTTACAGCAGATTCTGCTTTATTCTGCTTTTTCTGCTTTTCCTGCTTTTCTATGGATAAGATAAAAGCTAGTCAACTAGGAAACTGGGAGCTTTTGTTTCCAACCCATCCTCCATTATTTTTTCTCCATTTTCTAGGATTAGCATGTTATTTCCGTCTCCTTGAAAACTCACTCATGCTTTTGCCAACTCGTGAGGTCCTTGATAGATTTGGTAAGTGCTTTAGCCACCTATGGGGGTTTGCTATATTTTGGTAAGTCAGCCTTTTTGAGCTTGATGAGTTGTTTCCATACAATTCGATTTTCCTATGAGGGATTTACTATTTATGTACACTATTATTCATAATTATTCAATGGAAGGATACACACCAATATTCATCTCTTCATTCATGTGATTTAGTCTCTTTTCTTCTCTCTATTTTTCCTGTGTATGCTTGTGAGAATTCTTAGTAGCAAGATCTATTTCCTGTGCTTCTTCTTAGCATCATTGCACATAGCATTGATCTATTATTTCTATAATTTGTTGTAACTGCTCGAAAAATACCATATTAGTCTCATTGATGCTTTAGTGGTTAATAATGATTATTTTCTTTTATTTTTTATGAATTAAAGACTATTATGCATAATTTTACTCATGATGGTTGTGGAGTGATTTTTCATATTAGTAACAATAGCACTCATGGTTCAAGCCTCCAAAGTTGGCATGCTAGCACACGTCCACATGGATATTCACAACATCGTTTCATTCCTAGGATTGATTATGTGGATTTGTGATTTCAATTTGTGCCCAAGTCGAACATGGCAACCTCCATCTCATGATCAAACGGTCCCAACCAAAAACGTGTGCCAGGTAAGAAAACATTTATTTGCGGGAAGATGAAGAAGAATCTCGAAAATATGGGATATAAGTTTCATGTCAAACAACCTCATTTAATTGAATCATGAGAAAACCACCCAAAAAACCACAGTTTGAGAGATACAAGTGGTTCTTTAAAGGGGATTTTTCTAGATTTACTCTTGTGGCCGTTAAAACAGATTACAAGATGGGAATTCAGTTTCTCATTCTCATGAGATATTATTATGTATATCTAATCATTCTCATGTATGGGGGGAACAACTAGTATTGAAATTCATTGTTCTCTTTAGATATGAACGTTGTTGTAATGGTTTCATATTGATAATACATGTTGGAGATTTCATAATCTAGGGTTGTAGACTTTCATTGTGGAGATCCAGCTCTGTTCAGTGGAGGAACACCCCTCTTCCCCAAGTAGGTGCTAGTACCGTTGATTCTAAATTTATTATTGTATGAATTTGTTTATTATTTAGTTCTCGCTTTCATTCATTGTTATATTTATCCTTGTTGTTATTCATTTTAATTCGTTTTGATAGATAGTTGGCCAACATAGCGTTTCTTTCATATTTATGTAATTAGATCTTGCTTCGTAAGAGCTGATTTTGTTTTTAGATTTACACTATGGTTTTATGAATATATTTGAGGTTTGATTTCTTTTCAAGAAGGTGTGATCTAGTTTGCAATGAGTTTTTATTTCATACCAATAGATCAACAATGTTAAATAGAAATTGTTCCTGCATAGATCTTGCACAATAGATTTGAAATAAAAGAATTCCTTGGGCTGACAAATTATGTTCTGGGAATTTTAGTTGTTTATTTAATTAAAAAATTAATCTTCCCAACATTTTGGCACCGTTATCGAGGAAGTTATCAATGGTGCAAAAGTACATCTTACAATTTTTTGTAGATGCATTATTAAAGTAGAGCATTGTAGATGTGTTCTTGATCCTGAGGTGCAGGGAGGTAAAACATAGTGAAGAGCTATGCATCATTCGACAGACTGAAATGGCCTTGACCTCATAAGGTTCAAGAAAAGTAGGTTGCATGATTACTTTTCAATTGATTGAGTATGAGAGTATGGTTCAAAACTCTATCCCTCGATTTCCTTACTCTCATACTCAATCATTGAATACTCCTCCACCATGGTAGTTGTTGCAGCCTCAATTTAACTCTTACCTACCTTATCCACAAGGTTGGAATGGCCTATATTATGATCATGTGGCCACTCTCCCTCATGCTGCAACACAACTCTATAATTTAATATTAGACTCACAAACCAATCTGCTACACCGACCACATATATCTTCTCATCAAACTCCTTGGCATCAAACACAATTTCTTGTCCAATCCCCCGCCCACCCTAACCATAATAAAGAATTACAATATGCTTATAGTGCTGAACTGCAAAAATTTCCTACACTTGTCTCTTGTTCTACCTCACCTACACTGTTGCAAAAAGACTGTGCACTGTTGTAGTAAGTTTATAGAAGGCTCGAACAAATTATAGATCCAATATTTGCAAATGAAGTTCCTTCTACTTCTTATCAACAAGCATACAATATCATCAACACATGGATTACATCTCATGAGGAAAATTGACTGGAACCAGAGATTGAAGAAATTCCATCATTGTTGTAATCAAATATAGATATATTATGCATCCATGAAGATCAAACATTAGGAGAAATTCATATGAAAGCTATAGGGAATCATGGGATTAAAGACTACATTGAATCTTGGTTTCAATATATCATCAGTATCCAGCATCATTCCATACTTCAACGATGCTTGGAACCATCACTTCAAGGAAAGTTGATCTCTCATATCCTATCATTCATAAAGTTATATTTTTCTATTGGGAGTATGAGAATACTTGAGTCCTTTCTTCGAAATTGGCTCCATTTGAATTTTTCCTACACTTGAAAAGAGTTTGCCTTTTTTCAAGTAGAATAGGATATTGTAAATAAATAAAATAATAAAGAGAAAAATAAGTCTAGTTGTTAAAACCAGTTTATTGGCACAACTAGACACGAACTTTGCTTGAAAACCATGTTAGTGGCTGACAAGGTTCACAATAAGATCTGCAAGTTTCATGTTGAACCACTTATACTATGAAATGAGAACTCGACACAGTTCTCGTTTTTCTCTCTCCTAATTTTAGTAGCTATTATTACCTTCGTTTAAAAAAGGGTTGATACCAGTATCACACATTTTCATTTTGAGGCATTTTTTGGGGCATTTGAATAATCTTTGTCCTAAAATATTTTTAATTTCTGTTTTCAAGTGTTTTTTTATAAATTTAACAAAATATCATACATTTAGAAGCATGTTATAATGAAAAACATATACATTTTGCAAATTTTTATTTAAAATAATACATTTTTATGGACAAAAAAAGACATTTTTATTGACAAAATTGTAAAAATTTCTAGAAAATAAATACATTGAAAGTCATAATTAAGGGATTTTGAGAGATTTTTTGTATAAAAATGATACAATTTTATATTATTTTCCAAAAAGTGACCATTCACATAAATTCAAGAAAAACAATACCATATATATATAAATAACATATTAAAAAAAAATTATATAGAAATTTTATTTCTAAAATAAAGTCTGAAAGTCAAAACATTACCAATATATCTTATCAAAAAGTTGTCAAAGTTCACATTTTCTTCAAGACATGAAACTAACCAACAATATCATGCAAGCCAAATTATTCATCGAAATTGGAATTTTCTGAGCTTGGATTTCTTCATGGACATCAATGTCCTTTTCCATTAGGTATTCTATGTCTTCAAGATGCCCAAAGTGCTCCTCTACAAACATCCCTCCTAATAGGGGTTGAAGCTCTTTTTACATCTTTGACACAAGTGTTTCACTAAAATTTAAAAAACTACATTAAAAAAAAATTGCATCGGTATTACATTCAATTGAACAAGGTCAATATAAATGAATGCAAATAACCAATTCAACTTATTCAATCAATTTATTCAACTTTTTTCATGATCTCTATTCATGTCCAATTATTTTAACCCAATGAATGCAAATGAGCTATTCAACTTATTCAATGCTATTATTTTTGTGAATCGATATAATGGCTTCTTGCCAATGATGCCATCTTCATTATTGTCACAAAAAATATACTAAATGGAGCAAATCCATGGTTTTTATTACAATTGTATTTATTCAACTTATTTCATGATCTCTACTCATGTCGAAGATATCTACCCAATGAATCCAAATGGTCAATTCAACTTATTCAATGCTTTTATTTTTGTGAATAGACATAATTATTATCACAAAATATAGTAAATAGAACAAAGCAACAGTTTTTATTAAAATTATATATTTTAAATTTTGTTTTTATGTTGTTTCCATGATGCCATGTTCATTATTGTCACAAAATATAGTAAACACCAGAAAGAACTTCCCAAAATATAGTTGTGTAATAAGAAATCAGCTAATAACTTAAATGAACGATGTCAACTTGTGGTGCAGGAACATTCATTAGAACCTAGCGATCTCTAAGGAGCTCCCCTCTGGCTTAGATTGAGTTGAAGCAAACTGCATAAAGGTTTACCTCACATAAGAGGACACAAAAATAACAAGACAATTCTCACAGTTGCAAATCTAGAGAATGTAACCATCAGAATCATGTAAGAAAAGTTGGATGATGTACAACCCTTCATCTTCCACAACACATTTTTCATATTTTCTTTCCATTTGTTGCAATTTATTTTCCACTAAAATAACATCTGGGCACTGCGAGAGAAATAATAGTAATAGTGATCACGACAGCTCTAAAATCATGTGAATCCTTCTAGAATAATAGTAAGAATCTCTCAAAGGTGACTATAGGACTTTAAGTAAACCTGAAAAGCAATATGGTTATCTCTTGGAACGATCTTAGTTTTCTTAGGGAGATCATCCCAAGACCTACACTGTAAGAGATGAATCCCCACACCGTAACTGAATAAGATGGATATCAACAACATTTTAGATCTGTCGGAAGATATATAAAATATTATATTTAGACAGTAATGTTGGGTAAAGGACTATATTGACCCAAATATCTTACTAAGCTCCTTCAAAATTGAATGAAGATGGCCTCCTGACTTGCTGAAATACAAGAACATTCTTGTAGAATTCCTTAGAATCCATGACAGATTTGCAAACAAATGAAACGTGATTGGGAGATACGAAAGGAAAAGGTTGGGAAATTGTTGTTTTTTCACAGTCTACAAATGGAAATTAATAATTTGATAGGCACCAGTTTTCAGAAATGATTTACACTCTTCAGGGCATTGCGCAACCATCTCCTTATTAAAGAAGTTTTAGGGTAAATAATAGAAATCATCCTTAGACAAAGTGTCACAATTACTTGTTTCCTTACGATATTGGTTAATTACTTTTGCATTTATTACTTGGTAAATAATAGAAATTATCCGTAGCCAAAGGGTTTTGATTTTGGATTGATCAAGAGTTTTTTCCCAAAATGTTTGCAACTCACTGTTCAAATATTCACCACAAATAACTTTAGATATTCAAATACCTTATTCTTCATATTAAAATAGCAACTAATTCTTCGCATAGAACAAGGTTATAACTCAAACAATCCATGGGAATGATCATTCTGGCTCATTATTGGAACAATTCATGTTCTGTGCTTTTGTTTCTGCAATAAACACACTTGAACCAGCAATGGATTTCAATGTTAAGATCAATGAAGCATGATATATTCAATGAAGCATGGGCGGAGCTCCGCTCCCTCCTCCCTCCACCCATGCTTCATTAAAACAAAAGCACAGAACATCATAATATCATTTAACGAAGAAACATACTAGATAGGGCAATATTGTTTAACTAAGCAACTCTAATTCTTAATTTGTAATGCACCACAACATTTGGATTAATAGTATGGCGGAGGGAGGAGGGAGGAGGGAGGCGGGAGCGGAGCTCCGCTCCATTGGCCACCAAAGAGCCGCCCCTCAATAGTGGCGTGATTCTCAGAATCGCACCACTATTCAGGGGCGGCTCTTTGGTGGCCAAGGGAGCGGAGCTCCGCTCCCGCCTCCTACCTCCCATGCTTCATTGAAACAAAAACACAGAACATCACAATATCATTTAACAAAGAAACATAATAGATAGGGAAATATCGTTTAACTAAGCAATTTTAATTCTTAATTTGTAATGCACCATAACATCTGGATTAACCGTATGTTGCAGAAGCTTGAATATTGTATTCAAAATAATATAAACAAGTAGAAGGTAGTTAAATAAACATTAATGCTTAATCTGTAATCCACCAGAACATCTAGATTAACCTATGTTGCAGAAGCTTGAAGTTTATGCGTCGCATTCAAAATAATATCGAACATGTCCTGGATTGTTAATGAAAACGCCCTACTGGGGATAAGAAGTATAAGAAATGGATGTAGACCTGAAAGAGGAAGCCATTGGAAGATTAGAAGGACATAACTAAGTATACAAATGAAACTACAAGCCAGGATTTAAAGACAAGCTTGCTCAATGATTCAGCAAAAATCTGTGATATGATTCAATACAAACAATAGTTATGATTTATTGCCTTATGTTGCTATCGTCAACCAATACTTGTGATTGATTTCCATTAACTGTTCTCATCATGCTCCAACTCCGGGAAAATTCATTACATAATTAACCGCTGTCGTCATGCTCCAACTTCGAGAAAATTCATTACTTAATTCCAAGAATATACTATGAATATCATAAACAAAAATATAATGAGAGTGATATTGTGGAATTTGTGATATATAGAAAATTCATTACATTATTTCAAGAATATAATACTAATACAAGAAACAAAAATCTAATGTCAGTGGTCTTGTGGACTTTGTGATCTTTTTTTAATTTCCCTTTCCAAATCCTCCTGAAAATGCATTCAAGGTTTTTTTCATAGTGTGCTCATCGTGAAATAGCACAACCTCTTGTATGCAAAATAAGTTGTTGAAATAACATTCGTCCAAGGCACATTATGACATTACATTATGTCATGTCAATCCAAGGCACATTATATTATATCAACATATTATGCCATTTTTTAAAATATTGTCATTAAATTATATTATATCAATATATTTTGTCTTTCTTAATTTATTTTAAGTATAATGAGTTTTCTATCATAGTGTGCTTATCCCAACCTCTTCTGTGCAGGATAAGTTGTTGAAACAACATTCGTCCAAGGCACATTATGTCATGGCATTATGCCATTACAATCCAAGGCACATTATGCCATTACATTATATTATATCAACATATTATGTTTTTTTTAAATATTGTCATTATATTATATTAATACATTATATTATATTAATATATTATGTCATTTTTTAAATATAATGTTGTTGGGGGATTTAGGGAGTTAGAGGGGGGTATTTTAAATTTTATAAATTAGTGTTGTTGGGGGGTTTAGGGGTTAGGAGTGGGGGTGTTTAATTTTTCTTTTTAATGTAATGTAATGGGGTCAGGGGTTTAATTTATTATTATTATATCCAATCGCTCATCTGCAAAAAATATAGATTATGATGGGGTGTCAGACCCATAGATGAGTTTAAATAATTTCACATGAAACATTTTAGATGTTTTTCATTAGTATGATGTTTGTAATTGAAACTATAAATGAGTTTTTGATAATTTATATGAATGATTTGTTCTTGTAAGGTCTAATATATGACTTCATTATGAATCACATCATAATTTGTTTGATTTTAATGGTTAGAGTGCTGAAATTATTTATGAAATATTTGTTTTTGTTTAATATGCAAGTTTCAAAAAAGTTGTAATTTATCCCTTGAAGAAAAAAATATTTTTCCAATTTAGGGGTTGATTTCATAGTTTTTATAAACAACAGTATGGCATGTTTAGGCCATGGCTCTATTTTATACAAAAAAAAAAAGTGTATACTCGTATCAACACTTTTCTATTTGGAGGGTGTTTTTTATGCAAAAATCATCATTTTTATGGCTAGAGTTCTCGTTCTTAGTATAAAGTTCTTGTTTCATAGTATAATGGGTTGTTGGTTCTATTTTTCACTATGGTTCTTCACAGTCATTTATTTTGTACTCGTATGGGATGTTTTGGAATTCATTAAGGTCCACCTTCCAATGGTCTTGTCCGATCGACTCCAACACATCATCTGGGATCAAGATTAGAGTTTTATAGTGCTTTGGGATTTGCATGAATCAATGATGTATTTCCTTGTTGTTAATCATGGGGATTCGTCAATGCTTCTTGATTGACAAATATTGTAGGTGAATCGACTCCAGGACATCCATTCATACCTGTTAAGATGCACTAAGGTACTTTAGACCTCACTTTCATCAATTGGGGTTTCATGTTTATTTTGCACAAAGTCTTATGTCTATGAAAATTGTGGTTAGGATCCACAATGTCAGTTGAGGTGCTTTGTCGAAATTCTATGAGAATTTCAAGTCCTAAATCATGGTCTATGGGTAGCTTAAAATATGTGAGGAAGATAGTGTCAATGGATGCAAAAGTGGTTCAAGTCTCAATTGGTAGATTGATATACCATTTTGTTGTTGTACCTATAAGTGTTCTCTTAAAAAATTGAAGATGAATGGTTTACTAAAGGTTATGACATAACATGGTTATTTCGGTCGTCTCTCTATTTTCCTTCAAATTTTGGAATATCTAACAGGATATTAGGGAGAATTTATGGCCAAGTAACATAATATAGGATGGGATCAATGATCAACTTGTCCAACTCAAGTATATCTAGTCTCGCCATGAATGGAAGGTTTGATGTCACCATTTTGTTATATGTGTTACCTATTCATGGAGGTGAAGTTGACAATGTATTTCATCCATGAGGTAGAGGTTAATATGGCAATGTATTTCCTCCTAGAGGTGTAGATGATGGTGGGGTGCTCCCTCAAAATGTGGAGATGGAATATTAACTCTTTCAAGAGATGGAGAGGGTAGGGGGGTTGTATATCCTCCAAGAGGTGGAGGAATATGGGAGTTAGCAAGTTATTCCCCCCAGAAATTGACATTAATAAGTTTTTTGTGGTATGCCCCTGGGTAGATGATCTCCCTTGTGATATACAAGGAGATAATGTGAGAACACCTCTTCGGAGAGGAGGGAGGTCTTGTAATATAAGAGATTCTCTCAAGTTTCTTTGTTGCACAATGGCGGTGTTTATGTGTTCAAATGAGACTGATAATGAAGGGATATAAACACAACTGAACATATGAAAAAATATGCCAACCACAACAAATGCAATATGGTGCAAATGAGGGATATGTGCTGAGTATTTATGCAAGCGATCTCAAAATTTGGTTATTTATAATTAAGATTAGATGATCTTGTAAATAAAAATAAAGAAGATGTAAATTTTCTAAATAACATAAGACTCTTCCTCTCAAATAGTCATTAGGCCTTCAAAATATCTCTTGTCAATGGTGATGAAATCCTCTGAATATGTCTAGTGAAGGTAGGAAAGATTCAATTATAATGTAATGATGTTGGCGCCATGTTTCAAAAGCACTAGAAACATTTCCAGCAACTAATGAGACTTGACTCAGGTGTAAATGAATCCTACAAATGTGAGCAGTGATATCCTAAGTTTTTTCCATCAATATACCTTACATCAAATATGGATAAGCATTTTGGACTTGAATGGTAAAATTACGCCTCTTCAAAAATATAGGTTGGCTCTTTGTGGTGAAAAAAAAAATTATACCTCGGCAATTTTATGATCTTGGCCACGGTATATTTCTTATCTAGGTTTTCTTTTGACACTAGTTGATAGAAGGATTCTATAAGTACCCTAATGGTAAACAACCACTTTGTTTGAAAACATGTAGAAGATTGGTGGGCATATTTTGGATTCCTAACCCAATCAATCCTAAACTAACTAAAATATTGTTTTATGACCTCCTCCAGAGGATTTAAGCTGGTTAAGAATTCCAATGTGAGGTTGAATTTATGATGGTATTAAATTGAATTAAGGAGTAAAAGAGAGGTATTTCAAATCTATTTATTGTTTTGATCCATCTAGGTCATTCATGAGTGCAAGATGAGGAGCATATTAGATTCATAATATTTTTTTGTTCTCTTAGTGTGTGCTCTTCTGGGGAACAAACATCACGTGTTTTAAAAGAAAATATAGAAGTGAGATATGCAGCTAACCAGAGAGCATACTAGAGAAAATACGTATGAATATTGATGATTCTTTACTCCACTTAATACAACTCTAAGTGCGAAATAAATGATCGTTTGCAAATAAAAAGTATTATAATATTAATGAAATAAATATGCAAAATAAAGTATTTCAAAAAAGTTCGACATTTTCTAGTTTGCCAAGATCACTAAGAATGCAATGCAAAGAGCATACCTGCAGAAAGCGGATCCTTTAGGTCCCCTATTTGTGTGAGTGAGTGAGATGAACTATTTTACAGAATACCACAAAAAGAAGCAAGAAATAAGATATACAACTAATGGTAGTTAAGCCCGGTTTCCTAGACTAACAATCTCTATGAAACAACAAGCATAATATCATTCATCTCCTATTGAGAACTAAAAGGTTTGTTGAAAACCTTGAAGCATTTATCCTAAATAGCATGCAATAAATGACTTATTTACTTCCTACCTTGAACTAAGTTGTTTAATTACTAGAAAAAATAAAACTGTAGGTGAGTTTGTTAATTTTCTTGTTCATTAAGCAGTCATTGAAATTGCATGCGATTACAAAAAAGATGAGCTAAAAGAAGAAAAAAATGTAAAATGGAAGAAGAAAGAAGTTGCAAGGAAGAAACGTAATGTAGAATTGTATATTTATATGATGTAGAAGATGTATTACATAATAGGGCCCTGGTAATTTATACCATGAATGGGGAAGAGAGGTGACTTTTCTAGTCACTTCTTAGTTTATTACGTTAATTGACCTAACTTAATAATTAAATTTGGCTTTGTTACATTGCCTTCCCCTTAAGGAAGATTTGTCCCCAAATCTCATTTAACGACAATGACTACGTGAACGGTCACAACGTCTCTGATGTGGATATCTGTATGGGTTTTTATTGGTAGGTTTTGTCCTTCGTTCTATTTCGATTATGGGTTCAGTTTTTTTGTTGTTGGGAATGCCATAGGAAATTCTTGAAACACCTTGCTATGTTTTCGAATTAACTCTTGTGTCTCTGGTTGTTTGTCCATATCTCCTTCACTTGTTAGAATATCCATTTCTTGACATCGAGGTATGTACGTTGGTGTATCTTTCCAACATAACTTTTCCATCTGATGTGATGTAACCAGTTGTGTTGGAGGTGGTTGGTACCCATATAATTTGTGTGTTTTCCCGAACTCATGGAATTCAATAAAATGTTCTTGGTGGTGCAGAGTATGTACCCAAGGTTTCTAACAATTGTATTACTAATACTACATCGATTCCTCCCAGTGGTACTACAAGGAAATATGGCTCCTAAGTTATATTCTTGCATTTGTAACTTAACCTTGCGACATTTCCCCACGTTGTCAATCTTCTTGCCATCTGCTACCATAACCTTCATGTTAGGTACTAAACGAATAAATAGGTTAAATACTTTAGCAAGGTTGACATTAACGAAGTTATGGGTGCTTCCAGAGTCGATGAAAACTATGACATTATTATTTTTTATATGTCCTTTAATCTTCAATGTTTGCGGTTGGGCGATTTTGGTAATAGTGGCTAATGATATTTGTGGGGAGTCGTGCTCGATTCTTGGGTGGTATTTTTGTTGGCTATTTGCATCGTTCTCCATTGGTTTATTGATTTCTGGCTATGCTTCATAAGCATGCAATTTCTTATGTAAGCATCTTGTTGCACCTGCAACAATTTCCCAAAATTCTAAAAATTTTAGGACCCTCCTTTACTTTGAATAAGTTGGTTTTCTTCCTGTTTTCAGTCTGGTGACTTTTGGTCTATGGATTTTTGGAATGTTTTACAGCACTTTGAATTGATATTAATCGATCTGTTTTGCTCCTTTAATGCTTTAAAATGATCCCTTCCATTATCAAGCTCATCGTTTCTTTTTGCATATCTGTGAAGTCATTTTTACATCGGGAGTTGAATCATTTGTTCTTCCCGCCGTTGTGGAGGTTTCCTGCTTTGTTTTTCACCGTTGCGGGTGGTTGACGATTCTTCACTGTTGCGGGTGGACTTTTGTTCTGAGTCGGAGGAGGATGAGTGTCTCTTTGGCCACCGTTACGGACGGGTTATCGTTTGGTCTCCGACGTTGCAGACCTTTTGGGGGTTCTAAGGTTTCGTTTCCTCACCAATCCGTATGTATTGGAGCTCTTTACCTTCTGTTCCCTCCACCATTGCGGGCGGGTCTGAGTTTCAGCTTTCCAATGTAGAGTCTCCGGGTGGCCGATGTGAGTTGCGCACGTTGTTTGTTACGCATGCCCGCCGTTGCGGAGGAGTCTGGGCTCTTGGATTTCGATATAGGTCCCCGCCGATGCCCAATCTTTTGTTTACACACTCTATTCACCGTTGCGGGTGAATTGATGCTGGGAACTATCCGCCATTGCGGAAGGTCTGGGATTCTCGCCGCCCATTTCACTTTCGTTCCCCGCCCGATATGACTCGTTACTCATGCGACTCTTTATATATACGGGGGCAGGGGTTTTGGATTTTTTTATTGTTGTATTGCGCCTGAGCTGTCGTTATCCTCACCGCGCTGTCGACACTGCGAACCTTGTGGAGCTCCGTGCATGTAACCGCGTCTAGGTGTCGGTTGGAAGCTCAACCGTTGTCGCCTCATGAGCTGCACATCACTGCCAGGTAGGATTTTTACCACCCTACCTCATTCTTTTCAAGGTTTTGATTGGGTGATTTTTGCTGCAGTTGGGGTATTGCTAGGATTATGTCCCCGTAGTCCCTTTCTCGCTCGCACACGGAGTTTTCACCTGCAGCTAGGGCTGCCATAGTTGTTTCCCCTTGCATGGTGCGCCTACATTTTGAAAATTGCCGGTTGGGATAGCAGTTTGAGGTTAGAGGGGGGGGGAGTCATTTTTCCTTTATAGAGCCCGCATAGTATCTTTTGACCTCAGCCGTTTTGGTTTGCCCCACGCACAGTGGATGAAGGTGCGGTGCAGGCGACCGTTATGCCGCCTGCACCTAGTTTTTCCTTTGTAATAATGAGGCCCATGGAGAGGTTTTACGGTGGTTTTCTTGTGATCAAATGTTTCCTCCACTGTATTTTTTCCCGTTTACCAAGTTTCGAACCACAACCTCTACCCACGCTGTCCCGCGCAGTCCATCGTTTTTGACTATCTGAAACCCTAGGGCTGTGCCACTATATTGTTTACGATTTGGAGGTAGCATGGATGTTGGCACTGGTGGGAGCGCCGTGTGCAAAAAGTTGTTGTTGATGCCCACAGTATCTAGCCGCACCGATGTAACTACTTTTTCGCGAGCCGCATAGGCTATTGCAGTCTTTATCCTTGACAAAGCCATGTCGTCGAAATATTTGAATTATGGACAGTTACATGTGCACCTTGCAAACTTGTGCTTTATGAGTTATTTTCATGAGAGAAGTGGCGTACTGTGAAATAATGTAGATTTAATGACAGCCCAATGATGATTGATCAAGTTTTAGTATCACACAGCAGAAGGACATTGCTCATTATATTGCCCAGGACTGAGTCTGTTGATGCTAGTAGTTCTGATAATCAGGGCATGCTTGGGTTGTGCATACATGGATTGGTTTCTAGGCCTGCTTTCACTTTAAATGGCACTCTGCATATGATGTGCATATTTTGCTTCAATGTATTGCTATCTTGGGAAAATGGCATGTCACATAATGGTGTAGATTTAATGCTGTCTCAAACATAGTTGATAAGCTTGATATTATGCAACAGTGGTAGATTGTTCAGAACTGTGTATGCTTCACATAAATCAAGTCATGAAATTTTGCACCCTAGTCTCAAGGCATTATAGAGCTGTGCAATGCATGCGTTTGTTGCACAGATTATTATCATACTAGACATAGGATAATAGCACATTGCATAGTATTGCATACTAGCTCAATTCTTCATCCTGAAGTGCTTATGTCTTAATTTCATTACAAGTCATAATACACTTGAGAATGAATAAACTGCTGCACAATGTTTGCAAATTCGAATTGCTTAATGTCATAATGTTATACATGGCAGGAAGAACTTACAATGTCCAAAAGGTAGAAAAAGAAGGCCCCTCTGGTCGAAGAACAATCAGCAATAGAGGTCGTCACACAGACAGAATATATATATGAGGACACCCAATGTGTCTCGGGTGTTGAGCCTGAGTATAAATGGGATGAGATATATAGATTGATTCCCCGCAGGGAAGTCCCAGACATGGGTCTCGAAGAGGAGCCCATTTATGCCAACATAGAGAAATCCACCATCATCAAGGTGGCTACCAGACCAGAGCTGTTCCCATGCTCTGATGTTATGAGATGGATTCTGCCCCGCACAAACAACAACACGATGCTTATAGGAAATGTCGAAGGTGAGGGCTATGCTGCATTCAGCCCAGGATATGTGGTGCTGGCTTACCACCTGCCAGAGCCTCAAATCTTCTTGTCAAATGATTGGTTGGATAACCTCAGGATGGATTTGGTGGAAACCCTGAAGAGAATGCTCTTGCCAGGAAATCTCTATCGACACAGAGCAAACGAGGATTATGATACAGCAAGCTTAAGAGCTCCTTACATATTTGTAGCTCTGATGCTAAACAGGATCTTTGGTAGAGCCAATGGCAGACTCTTCAAATTTGAATGGGTCCCCATTATGTTCCATGTGGCGACCCAAGGAACAATCTTCAACTGGGCCAGCCTCGTATCAAGCAGTCTCTCCTCTTGCGTAGCTGCAGCCTTGGGAGGAGGAGAAGCACGTAAAAAATCTGAATTCTATATGAGTTCAATTTTGATAGACTGCATACTATGTAACCATCCTTTCCCCGGCCTCAAGTGTGCCTGGGACAGGGAGATAATGCCTGTATATGCAGCTTACAAACCGTTGTGGGCTCATCAGTACCACAGTTATTACAAAGAAGTATGTGAGCATTTCATTATGCCACTATACAAGCTTATCTTCTAGAAGGAATGTGACTGCATGTCGAAAGATGCTATGCAGGTAATAGAGGAGTATGGAGATTATTTCTTGACAGACAATGGCATGTATCTTAGAATGTATGGAGGCTCGAAGACACCTTATCTACTGCCAAAGTATGCAACGGATTATATAATCCATAAAGAGGCGGTCAGACAAGTGTTCATTGATGGAGTTGGTCATTTCCTCTTCCAGCATAAGAAGGCTGCATATCCCCCTTTACCTTTCAAGTTAGGTAGATGCAGATTCGCCAATGTGAAACAAGCTGCCGAATTCATAGAGGAACTAGGGAAGTTCCACTTTGGGGAGATGGCTTTCTGGCGCAATGACACTCATGGTAAAGTGGCTGAGAACTGCAAGAAGCATAAAGTGTTCTTTGAATATACCCATCATTATGATAAGGAAGAATCCGTCTTCAGGAATGCCCCAAACATGACGGCTCTCAGCAGAAGATTCAAACCAAAGAACCCCACCAAAGGTGTAAAAGGGGCACAGCAGGCCAAAGTTGAACAAGGCAGAGCTGAAGAAGGAGCCAAAAGGATAAGGGAGGAAGCTCAGAGGCTGGAAAATGAGGCTGCAGAGTGGCTGCAGAAGGGAGAAGAAGAGAAAAGGAAAGCTGCCCAGGAAGCAGCTGAACTAGCAAAATTAGCAGCCAGAGAAACAGAAGAGGCAGCCATGCAAGCAGCCGAAGAAGCACAGAGAAAACTAAATGAAGAGATCCAAGGGTAGGAGGCTGAAAAGACAAAGTTAACACAACAGTCAACCTCTGAAACACCAACAGGGAAGAGTCAGGAAGAGGAAAACCCTGAGGTGCAAATCCTTAAAGTACCTACTGCTAGCACTCCTGTAACCCCTATGCTCCAACTACTGCCTTTCGTCCAGAAGAAGGGGGAAGAAGTCCCTGATTTCAGTACTGTATATTATGACAGGACCACTAAAATAATAATGAGGAGGACGGAAAAGAAGGTGGAGGCGAAATATCTATCAGTTAAAATGGTCACAGATACTGCAGTCATGCTAGGGACAGACAAAGATCCTATGCTCACGATAAGAGCTGGGGTTGCACTAATTGATGCCTCCGCTGATAACATGAACAAGGTGATGATTGAATTAGAGTCAGCTAAGAAGACCACTGCTCAGCTAAAAGACACACTAAGACAAGAAAGAGGAGAGGGTAGCAGATTCAAGAGGAAGTATGAACACGTGCTAAGGGAAATGGAATCCACAAAGGGTGAAATCCATGTCCTTCAGGTGGAGATCCAAGCCAAGGGAACAACACAAGAGGCTCTAGAAAAGGTGCAATAGGAAGTTCAAGATCTGAAGAATGACAAGGAACAATTGAGGGAAAAGGTGGAGGACCTAGAGGCATGGCAGACTATCATCTATGAGTCCAATACTGAATACACCAAAGAACTGAAAGAGTAGCTGGCGTCTCTGACTGCTGAACTGGAGACAGCAAAGGAACAGCGAGTCAATCTGCAGCCATTTAAATAGTATATCCTAGCGCAAAAGGCTAAAATGATGCAGCTGCAGACTGCTTTGGAAGAAGAAAGATGCAAAGTTCTTTAGATGGACAGCAGGTTAGAGGAGATCATAGAAACTTCTTCCTATTTCATAGACAGGTCCCAAGAGGTTCTTGAGGTCTTGAACGCCAGAATGGCAAGACCAGAAGATGATGCCGGGATTCCAGGAGAACTACCAGCCAAAGATCATCAAACTCGTAGGAGAGATCACAGCCTAGTAGAGTTTGCCATCAGCACTGCTGAAGACTTTAAGAAGGCTGTCCGAAGGACACAGGTAGCATGCTCAGAATATTTTAAAAGGTTCCTTAATGCATACAACCGCTGCCAGACAGAGGCTGAGCTTAGGTTTGAAGAGCTCCCAGATCATGGGACCTTTGTGGACATATTGCAGAAATGGCATCAAGATACAGAGGCTAGGACGCAACAGATTCAATCCATTGATGCCATGGTACTGAAGAACGAAGTGGGCCATGCAGCCATTAGCATACAGATTCTAGAAGACTAGCTTCGGTTGGGCCCAGCAAGGATCGAGGCCATCAGGAACCAAGTTGACAAGTTTGAAATTAACATCCAGTTCCTAGAGCCATGCACTTTTGAAGGCCTCGCTGCTAAAGCAGCAGCGTGGAAAAAATTCTTTGAAAACCAAGCAGGATCCTCCTCATAGAGGACCGGTCAACTTTTATTAATGTAATATTTTTTGTAAAAGTTTTGAGAAATGAAGCGTTGGGAAAGCAAAAGGTCACTTTGGGCAACCCAACCATTTTGACCTTTTGTATAAAAGTAGGAAGTGTAGAAGCAAAAGGGGATTTTTTCCCCAGTAAGACTGGAAGGTTGTTGTAAGAAGAACTATTTCCTTTTGCAATAAAAATTACAGTTTTCCTGTTGAAAGAAGATCGGTGGGATTTCAAATGTTTTGCCATGGATAGTCGAAAGATGAACTACTTTGTTTTTCAGCATTGTATCCGTGAATCGTGAGATCGTTCTAACTTATGACCTATGTCTTGTTTAAATGATTTATAATTTATTTTATGAAATAACCACCATGAGTAATGCATGCTTATTATGAAACAATTGGTTAGCTAGTTGTGGAAATATCTCTCATTGTTCATGCCTATAAAAGTAAATGCCAGCTATCTATAATTGCTTTTATCATGTATGCACATCCACATTGCTCATATTTATTAAATATAATTTGGCTCCCCGGGGATAGGTAGATAGAGATAAACAGGTAGGCATATAGATAGGTAGTCATTTTATCTCATTCTTGCATGCGTGATTCAGATGCATGGCGAGCCTAAGATGAGAGGTAAGAACCTGTGCATCACATTGTGAATGCTCTTTGTATCTTTCACCATCCTGCATAATTAGTTAGATACTTGCATTTCATATTTAAGACAAAATACAATTTCCGGTGGATCGGGCCGCAACCGGTAGACCCTTGTTGTTACTTTGACCTACGGTAGCCGGACCGTAAAACCGGACGGATTCCCTATACCAAATAGTCAATGGGCTAGTTGGGAACGTTGATTGGGGAGAATCCCTTACTGTTGTCGCCTGCGAATTTCTAGGCCCCAACAGTTTTGGCGCTAGAAGGAGGGCTGCCAGTAAAAGGCTGGCTGTGGAACTTAATTTCCCGAAACCATCCTACCAGCAGATGTTTGAAGCTTTCAACCTAACCCAAGTATTCACATTTTCCGGTGCTATCCTTGAATGATTTTTTTTCCCAGTGGCTTATCTGTTTACCTTTGCTCATGGCTGGTAATCAACCCAACCCTCTGCCGGCATGGAGATCTAGGTCACCTCTGAACCTAACTCCTCCTTTGCATAACCTTCCTCAAGCCTTTGACAAGCTCTTGCCCAAGTTTGACCCTGTGGAAAATATCGCTGTAGATGACCACCTTCAAAGCTTCTACCTAGCATTAGAAGGGCTAAGGGCTGGGGAGTATGAATATGTGGTTTGTAGACTTTTTCCACACACTCTGAAAGGAGCAGCAACATCTTGGTACTTTGTTCTACCTGCAAACTCCATTCCAGATTGGGACACCTTTGAAAGGGTTTTCAGAAGTAGATACACAACTCAGAAGACACATGCCTCGTTGATGAAAGGGCTTGGTGTGTTAAGAAAAAAGAGGAATGAAATGGTACATAGTTTCACTCAGAGATTTTCACTGCACTTAAAAAAAAATTCTGCCATGGACAGACCTTCAGACAAAGTTTTAATTGAATATTATACCTCAGCCCTAGGTCCTGAGCTGGCCATGTTTTCCAAAATGAATGTCAAGCCTACATTGGTGGGAACTTATGAGGAGGCCGAAAGAGTAGAGGTAGAAAGTGAGAGTATAGAGGATTACCTTGATTCATGTGAAGAGAAGACCACTGTAAGAAGAAGCTCACTGCTGTTTAAATCTAGAGAAGATCAACCACATGATTATCATGAGATGATGAAAGTGCTTCAGAAAATGTCCAACCGAATTGTAGATCTGGAAAAGGAGAGGGAGATTCAGAAAACCATTAAGCCACACTATCCCAAAAAGGAAGATAACAACCAATGGCAAGTCCCACCTCCTAATTTGGCATCAATAAACATAACAGAAATAGGAGGGGATAATTTCTGTACTTTTCATCAACAACCTCATTCTGAGAAGAAGTGTCCTCAATGGTTACATTCAATGACATTGGTGATGAACAAGTTGTTGGATCCTAAATTGATTAGGGATAGTGGTGAGGAAGAAAAGGAGAAACAGATCATAAGCAAACCAGAGGATGATACTATGTTCTCATGGAATGGTATTTCACTGTTTAACATTGGAGATGACACTCCTAAATCTGAATTCACATCCATAACTAGAAAGGACAAAGTTTTCACCAACCAAGACAATACAATGATTTCTAAGGTTAACAGTTTGTAGGAGAATGTTAAGAAACTGGATGAGGGAAAAGCGCATCAGAACAATACCCTCAACCCAAGGACAGAACCAACCACTGAGACTGTCAATCCTATAGAAGAAAAGATAGGGGTCAGTGGAAAAAACTCTAATGAAACTCAAGAGCTAGCAAAGGACATACCTATTCAAAACCAACTAGGCAAAGAAGACCAAGAACCAGGTTGGAAAGAAAACCTTGACACCCCTCCTTTTCTTTTGACTCTAGAGATGCTGAATTACAATGTACATAATTGCTTAGTAGACTCTGGAGCAGCAGTAAATGTGATGCCCCTTGAGATTTGTAAAAGGATTAATGGACAGCTAGAGTCCACACCTCGTGAAGTAACGAAATTAGATCGCATAGGAGTCAAGGTGGTGGGTGAAATGAAGAATGTCCTCATTCGTTTGGCTGCAAAAAATAAAATATGTCAATTTATTGACATTATGGTGGCTGATATACCAAGGGGATATGGGCTCATTCTCAACCGAGATTGGGCTGCCAGGCTGAAATGATATTTTGCTTCAGATTGGTCTCATCTGTGGTTTCTTCTCAAGGGTACCCCAAGTCATATAAAAATTCTGAGAGAACCATATATGAAGTATACTGTCACTAAGTTAGGAGAAGGCAATGAGTCTACTGATTCTATCCCGGGAAACTATCTCACTGAGCTTAAGCTAGAGCATCATACCTCAAAAAGGGCTAGTCCTATGACAGGCACTCGGCCTGAGCTCCTTCAAATCCCTCAAGCTGAAAGAAATGACTGCAGGATCTTAGATATGGGTTCCATTTCAATAACAGCACAGTTGGACCATGGTTAGGAAATCCATGTCTAATTCCAGCTCATTCCTCAGTTCTTTTAATTTTATAATTTTTCAGGAATGGGCAAGTTTTTGTTTTCTTTTGTGCATAAATAAATTGCTTTGTTGCTTATGTTGTTTTCTTATTTTAGTGCTTTGATGTTTTCTTTCTTTCGATTACTTGCTTCGCTACTATTTTTCTTTATAGCTTCGATAGTTTTCCTTTGATTTTGAATAAAGAGGCAAACTTTTGGTTGCAATGGAAACATCAGGGTTCTTTATTAACTAAAATCTTGACTGAAAGATTGTGCTTAAAAGTATAGAATGTATTCTAGTAACCATATTCCTAACTGGAAGAGAATTCATTTGAAGTCTTACTTAAACCCTGTAAATAACTCAGAAGTGGAAAGGGTCTGAAGTACTATTTCGAGGCTCCATCTATTTCACATCTTAAATACCCAAGGGAGTGACAGCAAAAGACCCATGGAAAGGAAGCAGAGTGGAACAGTTTATCATATATAAATGATCCCAAGCCATAAATTAAGAAAAGGCTAAAAGATATTAAGACTCAAAGCTCCTGAAAGAAGCAAGACATCTCAAAGCGAAGCTCGAAAAAGCATTAATCTCAAAACATAAAGTACCAAATGGCCACAAGATCCTCTCCGTCCGTGAATTGAAGTATGAAATATATCATTCACACAAAAGGACACTATGGGATAGAGGATCTTGAATTAAAATTCAGTAAGAAAGGCCTACAGGGAGACTCATATCAAAAGAACTAAAGTTCTAGAAGGCACAAAAGTGCAAATTGGCATGGGAATGAGGAGCAAAAGGATAATACTGTTACCCTCTGTCACAGTCCTGTGGTGTCTAAGCTGTAGCTGCCCAAGGGTAAGGAAAATAAACCTCATCCATTTGGCCTCAAAACAGTTATGCAGACCTGAAATACTACTAATGTTACCTTTTCCCGAAAAAATGGGCTTTTTCTAAGTTATTCAATGCATAAGTTGGCTTACTTAGGAATATAGACATCTAGAAGATTTCGGTTTTATTCAGACAGTATTAAGCTGGGAGAGAGAGTTAATTCAGAGATCTGGGGTTCACCAGGTAGTCGCCAATTCTTGCACTTGCAACAATTTCCCAAAATTCTAAAAATTTTAGCACCCTCCTTTACTTTGAATAAGTTGGTTTTCTTCTTGTTTTTAGTCTGGTGACTTTTGGTCTATGGATTTTTGGAATGTTTTATAGCACTTTGAATTGATATTAATTGATCTGTTTTGCTCCTTTAATGCTTTAAAATGATCCCTTCCATTATCAAGCTCATCGTTGCTTTTTGCATATCTGTGAAGTCATTTTTACATCGGAAGTTGAATCATTTGTTCTTCCCGCCATTGCGGAGGTTTCCTGCTTTGTTTTTCACCATTGCAGGTGGTTGACGATTCTTCACTATTGCGGGTGGACTTTTGTTCTGAGTCGGAGGAGGATGAGTGTCTCTTTGGCCGCCGTTGCGGACGGGTTATCGTTTGGTCTTCGACGTTGCGGACCTTTTGGGGATTCTAAGGTTTCGTTTCCTCGCCGATCCGTATGTATCGGAGCTCTTTACCTTCTGTTCCCTCCGTCATTGTGGGCGGGTCTGAGTTTCAGCTTTCTGATGTAGAGTCTCCGGGTGGCCGATGTGAGTTGCGCACGTTGTTTGTTACGCATGCCCGCCGTTGCGGAGGAGTCCTGGCTCTTGGCTTCCGATATAGGTCCCCGCCGACGCCCGATCTTTTGTTTACACACTCTATTCACCGTTGCGGGTGAATTGATGCTAGGAACTATCTGCCATTGCGGAAGGTCTAGGATTCTCGCCGCCCATTTCACTTTCGTTCCCCGCCCGATACGACTCGTTACTCGTGTGACTCTTTATATATACAGGGGCAGGGGTTTTGGATTTTTTTATTGTTGTTTTGCGCCTGAGCTGTCATTATCCTCGTCGCGCTGTCGGCCCTGCGAACCTTGTGGAGCTCCGTGCATGTACCCGCGTCCAGGTGTCGGTCGGAAGATCAACCGTTGTCGCCTCATCAGCTGCGCATCACTGCCAGGTAGGATCTTTACCGCCCTGCCTCGTGCTTTTCAAGGTTTTGATTGGGTGATATTTGCTGCGGTTGGGGTATTGCTAGGATTATGTCCCCGTAGTCCCTTTTTCGCTCGCACACGGAGTTTTCACCCCCAGCTAGGGTTGCCATAGTTGTTTCCCCTTGCATGGTGCGCCTACATTTTGAAAATTGCCGGTTGGGATAGTAGTTTGCGGTTAGAGGGGGGGGGATTCGTTTTTCCTTTATAGAGTCCGCATAGTATCTTTTGACCTCATCCGTTTTGGTTCGCCCCGCGTACAGTGGATGAAGGCGTGGTGCAGGCGGCCGTTATGCCGCCTGCACCTGGTTTTTCCTTTGTAATAATGAGGCCCATGGAGAGGTTTTACAGTGGTTTTCTTGTGATCGAATGTTTCCTCCGCTGTTGTTTTTCTCGTTGACCAGGTTTTGAACCCCAACCTCTGCCCACGCCGTCCCGCGCAGTCCGTCGTTTCTGGCTGTCTGAAACCCTAGGGCTGTGGCGCTATATTGTTTACGATTTGGAGGTAGCATGGATGTTGGCACTGGTGGGAGCACCGTGTGCAAAAAGTTGTTGTTGATGCCCGCAGTATCTAGCCGCACCGATGTAACTACTTTTCCCGCAAGCCACATAGGCTATTGCAATCTTTATCCTTGATAAAGCCATGTCGTCGAAATATTTGAATTGTGGACAGTTACATTTGCACCTTGCATACTTATGCTTTATGAGTTATTTTCATGAGAGAAGTGGCGTACTGTGAAATAATGTAGATTTAATGACAACCCAATGATGATTGATCAAGTTTTAGTATCACACAGCAGAAGGACATTGCTCATTATATTGCCCAGGACTGAGTCTGTTGATGCTAGTAGTTCTGATAATCATGGCATGCTTGGGTTGTACATACATGCATTGGTTTCTAGGCCTGCTTTCACTTTAAATGGCACTCTGCATATGATGTGCATATTTTGCTTCAATGTATTGCTATCTTGGGAAAATGGCATGTCACATAATGGTGTAGATTTAATGATGTCTCAAACATAGTTGATAAGCTTGATATTATGCAACAGTGGTAGATTGTTCAGAACTGTATATGCTTCACATAAATCAAGTCATGAAATTTTGCACCCTAGTCTCAAGGCATTATAGAGCTGTGCAATGCATGCGTTTGTTGCACATATTATTATCATACTAGACATAGGATAATAACACATTGCACAGTATTGCATACTAGCTCAATTCTTCAGCCTGAAGGGCTTATGTCTTGATTTCATTACAAGTCATAATACACTTGAGAATGAATAAACTGCTGCACAATGTTCGCAAATTCAAATTGCTTAATGTCATAATGTTATACATGGCAGGAAGAACTTACAATGTCCAAAAGGCAGAAAAAGAAGGCCCCTCTAGTTGAAGAACAATCAGCAATAGAGGTCGTCACACAGACAGAATATATATATGAGGACACCCAATGTGTCTCAGGTGTTGAGCCTAAGTATAAATGGGATGAGATATACAGATTGATTTCCCGCAGGGAAGTCCCAGACATGGGTCTCGAAGAGGAGCCCATTTATGCCAACATAGAGAAATCTGCCATCATGAAGGTGGCTACCAGACCAGAGCTGTTCCCATGCTCTGATGTTATGAGATGGATTCTGCCCCACACAAACAGCAACACAATGCTTATAGGAAATGTCGAAGGTTAGGGCTATGCTGCATTCAGCCTAGGATATGTGGCGCTAGATTACCACCTGCCAAAGCCTCAAATATTCCTGTCAAATGATTGGTTGGATAACCTCAAGATGGATTTGGTGGAAACCCTGAAGAGAATGCTCTTGCCAGGAAAACTCTATCGACACAGAGCAACCGAGGATTATGATACAGCGAGCTTAAGAGCTCCTTACAGATTTGTAGCTCTGATGCTAAACAGGATCTTTGGTAGAGCCAATGGCAGACTCTTCAAATTTGAATGGGTCCCCATTATGTTCCATGTGGTGACCCAAGGAACAATCTTCAACTGGGCCAGCCTCGTATCAAGCAGTCTCTCCTCTTGCATAGCTGCAGCCTTGGGAGGAGGAGAAGCCTGTAAAAAATCTGAATTCTATATGAGTTCAATTTTGATAGACTGCATACTATGTAACCAGCCTTTCCCCGGCCTCAAGTGTGCCTGGGACAGGGAGAGAATGCCTATATATGCAGCTTACAAACCATTGTGGGCTCATTAGTACCACATTTATTAGAAAGAAGTATGTGAGCTTTTCATTATGCCACTATACAAGCTTATCTTCTGGAAGGAATGTGACTGCATGGCGAAAAATGCTATGCAGGTAATAGAGGAGTATGGAGATTATTTCTTGACAGACAATGGTATGTATCCTAGAATGTATGGAGGCTCGAAGACACCTCATCTGCTGCCAAAGTATGCAATGGATTATATAATCCATAAAGAGGCGGTTAGACAAGTGTTCATTGACGGAGTTGGTCATTTCCTGTTCCAGCATAAGAAGGCTGCATATCCCCCTTTACCTTTCAAGTTAGGTAGCTACAGATTCTCCAATGTGAAACAAGCTGCCGAATTCATAGAGGAACTAGGGAAGTTCCACTTTGGGGAGATGCCTTTCTGGCACAATGACACTCATGGTAAAGTGGCTGAGCACTGCAAGAAGCATAAAGTGTTCTTTGAATATACCCATCATTATGATAAGGAAGAATCCGTCTTCAGGAATGCCCCAAACATGACGGCTCTCAGCAGAAGATTCAAACCAAAGAACCCCACCAAAGGTGGAAAAGGGGCAGAGCAGGCCAAAGCTGAACAAGCCAGAGCTAAAGAAGGAGCCAAGAGGATAAGGGAGGAAGCTCAGAGGCTGGAAAATGAGGCTGTAGAGTGGCTGCAGAAGGGAGAAGAAGAGAAAAGGAAAGATGCCCAGGAAGCAGCTGAACTAGCAAAAGCAGCAGCCAGAGAAACAGAAGAGGCAGCCATGCAAGCTGCCGAAGAAGCACAGAGAAAACTAAATGAAGAGCTCTAAGGGCAGGAGGCTAAAAAGACAAAGTTAACACAACAGTCAGCCTCTGAAACACCAACAGGGCAGAGTCAGGAAGAGGAAAACCTTGAGGTGCAAATCCTTCAAGTACCTACTGCTACCTCTCCTGTAACCCCTATGCTCCAACTAGTGCCTTTCATCCAGAAGAAGGGGGAAGAAGTCCCTGATTTCAGTATTGTATATTATGACAGGACCACTAAAAGAATAATGAGGAGGACAGAAAAGAAGGTGGAGGCAAAACATCTATCAGGGAAAATGGTCACAGATACAGCAGTCATGCTAGGGACAAACAAAGATCCTATGCTCACGATAAGAGCTGGGGTTTCACTAATTGATGCCTCTGCTGATAACATGAACAAGGTGATGATTGAATTAGAGTCAGCTAAGAAGACCACTGCTCAGCTAAAAGACACACTGAGGCAAGAAAGCGGAGAGGGTAGCAGACTCAAGAGGAAGTATGAACACGTGCTAAGGGAAATGGAATCCACAAAGGGTGAAATCCATGTCCTTCAGGTGGAGATCCAAGCCAAGGGAACAACACAAGAGTCTCTAGAAAAGGTGCAACAGGAAGTTCAAGATCTAAAGAATGACAAGGAACAATTGAGGGAAAAGGTGGAGGACCTAGAGGCACAACAGACTATCATCTATGAGTCCAATACTGAATACACCAAAGAACTGAAAGAGCAGCTGGCGTCTCTGACTGCTGAACTGGAGACAGCAAAGGAACAGTGAGTCGATCTGTAGCCATTTAAAGAGTATATCCTAGCGCAAAAGGCTAAAATGATGCAGCTGCAGACTGCTTTGGAAGAAGAAAGATGCAAAGTTCTTCAGATGGACAACAGGTTAGAGGAGATCATAGAAACTTCTTCCTATTTCGTAGACAGGTGCCAAGAGGTTCTTGAGGTCTTGAATGCCAGAATGGCAAGACCAGAAGATGATGCCAAGATTCTAGGAGAACTACCAGCCAAAGATCATCAAACCCGTAGGAGAGATCACAGCCTAGTAGTGTTTGCCATCAGCACTGCTGAATACTTTAAGAAGGCTGTCCGAAAGACACAGGTAGCATGCTCAGAATATTTTAAAAGGTTCCTTAATGCATACAACCGCTGCTAGACAGAGGCTGAGCTTAGGTTTGAAGAGCTCCCAGATCATGAGACCTTTGTGGACATATTGTAGAAATGGCATCAAGATACAGAGGCCAGGACGCAGCAGATTCAATCCATTGATGCCATGGTACTGAAGAACGAATTGGGCCACACAGCCATTAGCATATAGATTCTAGAAGACCAGCTTCGGTTGGGCCCAGCAAGGATCGAGGCCATCAGGAACCAAGTTGACAAGTTTGAAATTAACATCCGGGTCCTAGAGCCATGCACTTTTGAAGGCCTCGCTGCTGAAGCAGCAGCGTGGAAAAAATTCTTTGAAAACCAAGCAGGATCCTCCTCATAGAGGACCGGTCAACTTTTATTAATGTAATATTTTTTGTAAAAGTTTTGAGAAATGAAGCGTTGGGAAAGCAAAAGGTTGGGAATCCCAAAGGTCACTTTAGGCAACCCAACCATTTTGACCTTTTGTATAAAAGTAGGAAGTGTAGAAGCAAAAGGGGCTTTTTTCCCCAGTAAGACTGGAAGGTTGTTGTAAGAAGAACTATTTCCTTTTGCAGTAAAAATTACAGTTTGCCTATTGAAAGAAGATTGGTGGGATTTCAAATGTTTTTCCATGGATAGTCAAAAGATGAACTACTTTGTTTTTCAGCATTGTATCCGTGAATCGTGAGATCGTTCTAACTTATGACCTATGTCTTGTTTAAATGATTTCTGATTTATTTTATGAAATAACCACCATGAGTAATGCATGCTTATTACGAAACAATTGGTTAGCTAGTTGTGGAAATATCTCTCATTGTTCATGCCTGTAAAAGTAAATGTCAGCTATCTGTAATTGCTTTTATCATGTATGCACATCCGCATTGCTCATATTTATTAAATATAATTTGGCTCCCCAGGGATAGGTAGATACAGATAAACAGGTAGGCATATAGATAGGTAGTCATTTTATCTCATTCCTGCATGTGTGATTCAGATGCATGGCGAGCCTAAGACGAGAGGTAAGAACCTGCACATCACATTGTGAATGCTCTTTGCATCTTTCACCATCCTGCATAATTAGTTAGATACTTGCATTTCATATTTAAGACAAAATACAATTTCTGGTGGACCGGGCCGCAACCGGTAGACCCTTGTTGTTACTTTGACCTACGGTAGCCGGACCGTAAAACTGGACGGATTCCCTATACCAAATAGTCAACGGGCTAGTTGGGAACGTTGATTGGGGAGAATCCCTTACTATTGTCACCTGCGAATTTCCAGGCCCCAATTCGGTGTTCCTTTGCTGTCTCCAGTTCAGCAATCAGAGACGCCAGCTGCTCTTTCAGTTCTTTGGTGTATTCAGTATTGGACTCATAGATGATAGTCTGTTGCGCCTCTAGGTCCTCCACCTTTGCCCTCAATTGTTCCTTGTCATTCTTCAGATCTTGAACTTCTTGTTGCGCCTTTTCTAGAGCCTCTTATGCTGTTCCCTTGGCTTGGATCTCCACCTGAAGGACATGGATTTCACCCTTTGTGGATTCCATTTCCCTTAGCACGTGTTCATACTTCCTCTTGTGTCTACTACCCTCTCCTCTTTCTTGTCTCAGTGTGTCTTTTAGCTGAGCAGTGGTCTTCTTAGCTGACTCTAATTCAATCATCACCTTGTTCATGTTATCAGTGGAGGCATCAATTAGTGCAACCCCAGCTCTTATCTTGAGCATAGGATCTTTGTCTGTCCCTAGCATGACTGCTGTATCTGTGACCATTTTCCCTGATAGATCTTTCGCCTCCACCTTCTTTTTCTTCCTCCTCATTATTCTTTTAGTGGTCTTGTCATAATATACAGTACTAAAATCAGGGACTTATTCCCCCTTCTTCTGGACGAAAGGCACTAGTTGGAGCATAGGGGTTACATGAGCGCTAGCAGTAAGTACTTGAAGGATTTCCACCTCAGGGTTTTCCTCTTCCTGACTCTACCCTCTTGGTGTTTCAGAGGCTAACTGTTGTGTTAACTTTGTCTTTTCAGCCTCCTGCCCTTGGAGCTCCTCATTTAGTTTTCTCAGTGCTTCTTCGGCTACTTGCCTGGCTGCCTCTTCTATTTCTCTGGCTGCTGCTTTTGCTAGTTCAGTTGCTTCCTGGGCAGCTTTCCTTTTCTCTTCTTCTCCCTTCTGCAGCCACTTTGCAGCCTCATTTTCCAGCCTCTGAGCTTCCTCCCTTATCCTTTTGGCTCCTTCTTCAGCTCTGGGTTGTTCAGCTTTGGCCTGCTTTGCCCCTTTTCCACCTTTGGTGGGGTTCTTTGGTTTGAATCTTTTGCTGAGAGCCGTCATGTTTGGGGCATTCCTGAAGACGGATTATTCCTTATCATAATGATGGGTATATTCAAAGAACACTTTATGCTTCTTGCAGTGCTCAGCCACTTTACCATGAGTGTCATTGCGCCGGAAAGGCAACTCCCCAAAGTGGAACTTCCCTAGTTCCTCTATGAATTCGGCAGCTTGTTTCACATTGGTGTTTCTGCAGCTACCTAACTTGAAAGGTAAAGGGGGATATGCAGCCTTCTTATGCTGGAACAGGAAATGACCAACTCCGTCAATGAACACTTGTCTGACCACCTCTTTATGGATTATATAATCCGTTGCATACTTTGGCAGCAGATAAGGTGTCTTCGAGCCTCCATACATTCTAAGATACATACCATTGTCTATCAAGAAATAATCTCCATACTCTATTACTTGCATAGCATCTTCTGACATGCAGTCACATTCCTTCCGGAAGATAAGCTTGTATAGTGGCATAATGAAATGCTCACATACTTATTTGTAATAACTGTGGTACTGATGAGCCCACAACGGTTTGTAAGCTGCATATACAGGCATTCTCTCCCTATCCCAGGCACACTTGAGGCCGAGGAAAGGCTGGTTACATAGTATGCAGTCTATCAAAATTGAACTCATATAGAATTCAGATTTTTTACGGGCTTCTCCTCCTCCCAAGGCTGCAGCTATGCAAGAGGAGAGACTGCTTGATACGAGGCTGGCCCAGTTGAAGATTGTTCCTTGGGTCGCCACATGGAACATAATGGGGACCCATTCAAATTTGAAGAGTCTACCATTGGCTCTACCAAAGATCATGTTTAGCATCAAAGCTACAAATCTGTAAGGAACTCTTAAGCTCGCTGTATCGTAATGCTCGGTTGCTCTGTGTCCATAGAGCTTTCCTGGCAAGAGCATTCTCTTCAGGGTTTCCACCAAATCCATCCTGAGGTTATCCAACCAATCATTTGACAGGAAGATTTGAGGCTCTGGCAGGTGGTAAGCCAGCGCCACATATCCTGGGCTGAATGCAGCATAGCCCTGACCTTCGAAATTTCCTATAAGCATTGTGTTGTTGTTTGTGTGGGGCAGAATCCATCTCATAACATCAGAGCATGGGAACAGCTTTGGTCTGGTAGCCACCTTCATGATGGCGGATTTCTCTATGTTGGCATAAATGGGCTCCTCTTCGAGACCCATGTCTGGGACTTCCCTGCGGGGAATCAATCTGTATATCTCATCCCATTTATACTCAGGCTCAACACCCGAGACACATTGGGTGTCCTCATATATATATTCTGTCTGTGTGACAACCTCTATTGCTGATTGTTCTTCGACCAGAGGGGCCTTCTTTTTTTGCCTTTAGGACAGTGTAAGTTCTTCTTGCCATGTATAACATTATGACATTAAGCAATTCGAATTTGCGAACATTGTGCAGCAGTTTATTCATTCTCAAGTGTATTATGACTTGTAATGAAATTAAGACATAAGCCCTTCGGGCTGAAGAATTGAGCTAGTATGCAATACTGTGCAATGTGCTATTATCCTATGCCTAGTATGATAATAATATGTGCAACAAACGCATGCATTGCACAGCTCTATAATGCCTTGAGACGAGGGTGCAAAATTTCATGACTTGATTTATGTGAATCATACACAGTTCTGAACAATCTACCACTGTTGCATAATATCAAGCTTATCAACTATGTTTGAGACAGCATTAAATCTACACCATTATGTGACATGCCATTTTCCCAAGATAGCAATACATTGAAGCAAAATATGCACATCATATGCAAAGTGCCATTTAAAGTGAAAATAGGCCTAGAAACCAATGCATGTATGCACAACCCAAGCATGCCCTGATTATCAGAACTACTAGCATCAACAGACTCAGTCTTGGGCAATATAATGAGCAATGTCCTTCTGCTGTGTGATACTAAAACTTGATCAATCATCATTGGGCTGTCATTAAATCTACATTATTTCACAGTATGCCACTTCTCTCATGAAAATAACTCATAAAGCACAAGTATGCAAGGTGCAAATGTAACTGTCCATAATTCAAATATTTCGACGACATGGCTTTATCAAGGATAAAGACTGCAATAGCCTATGCGGCTCGCGGAAAAGTAGTTACATCGGTGCGGCTAGATACTGCGGGCATCAACAACAACTTTTTTCACACGGCGCTCCCACCAGTGCCAACATCCATGCTACCTCCAAATTGTAATCAATATAGCGGCACATCCCTAGGGTTTCAGACAGCCAGAAACGACGAACTGCACGGGACGGCGTGGGAAGAGGTTGGGGTTCGAAACCTGGTAAACAAGAAAAACAACAGCGGAGGAAACATTCGATCACAAGAAAACCACCGTAAAACCTCTCCATGGGCCTCATTATTAGAAAGGAAAAACCAGGTGCAGGCGGCATAACGGCTGCCTGCACCGCGCCTTCATCCACTGTGCGCGGGGTGAACCAAAATGGCCGAGGTCAAAAGATACTATGTGGGATCTATAAAGGAGAAATGACTCCCCCCCCCCTCTAACCGCAAACTGCTATCCCAATCGGCAATTTTCAAAATGTGGGCGCACCATGCAAGGGGAAACAACTATGGAAACCCTAGCCATGGGTGAAAACTCCGTGTGCGAGCGAAAAAGGGACTATGGGGACATAATCCTAGCAATACCCCAACCGCAGCAAAAATCACCCAATCAAAACCTTGAAAAGCACGAGGCAGGGCAGTAAAGATCCTACCTGACAGTGATGCGCAGCTGATGAGGCGACAACGGTTGAGCTTCCAACCGACACCTGGACGCGAGTGCACGCATAGAGCTCCACAAGGTTCGCAGGGTCGATAGCGCGGCGAGGATAAAGACAGCTCGGGTGCAAAACAACAATAAAAAAATCCAAAACCCCTGCCCCCGTATATATAAAGAGTCACATGAGTAACAAGTCGTATCGGGTGGGGAACGAAAGTGAAATGGGAGGTGAGAATCCCAGACCTTTCGCAACGGTGGATAGTTCCCAGCATCAATTCACCCACAACGGCGAATAGAGCGTGTAAACAAAAGATCGGGCGTCGGCGGGGACCTATATCGGAAGCCAAGAGCCCGGACTCCTCCGCAACGGTGGGCATGCATAAAAAACAACGTGCACAACTCACATCGGCCACCCGGAGACTCTACATCGAAAAGCTGAAACTCAGACCCGCCCGCAACAGCGAAGGGAATAGAAGGTAAAGAGCTCCGATACATACGGATCGGCGAGGAAACGAAACCTTAGAACCCCCAAAAGGTCCGCAACGTTGGAGACCAAACGATAACCCGTCCACAACGACGGCCAAAGAGACACTCATCCTCCTCCGACTCAGAACAAAATTCCACCCGCAACAGTGAAGAATCGTCAACCACCCGCAACGGTGAAAAACAAAGCAGGAAACCTCCACAATGGCGGGAAGAACAAATGATTCAACTCCCGATGTAAAAATGACTTCACAGATATGCAAAAAGCAACGATGAGCTTGATAATGGAAGGGATCATTTTAAAGCATTAAAGGAGCAAAACAAATCGATTAATATCATTTCAAAGTGCTGTAAAACATTCCAAAAATCCATAGACCAAAAGTCACTAGACTGAAAACAGGAAGAAAACCAACTTATTCAAAGTAAAGGAGGGTCCTAAATTTTTTAGAATTTTGGGAAATTGTTGCAGGTGCAACAATGTGCTTAGGATCCCATTTGTCCCCATAGAAATTACATTTTCCTTCTTTTATTCTCTGGGCCTCTAAACTAGGCTTTGTTCCTTCCCTAAGTTGAGGTGGTGTATACCTTGGATTTCCTGTGTATCTTGATTGGAGGGGGTTCTTTTTGGGGTCGTCTTGGTCAACAATTGTATGAACAGATTTGCTTTCAATAATCCTGGCTTTACGTCGTGCTTCCTCCATGGTAGAGATGTTGTGTAACCAGTTCGTCACAGATGTGTTGTTTTAGACCATGTATGTAGGTCTGTAGTCGTTGGTCATCGGTTAACTTTGTGACTCGAGTTGACAGCGCTTCCCAGTCACAGGTGTACTCATCAACACTATTTTTTTGTTGTAACCTTGTGATCTTGGCAAAGAAGTCTTTTTCTTCAATGCCTTGGAATCTTTTGATAAGGTCGTTCCTGAAGCTAACCCAGTTGTAAGAACATATTCTTGCAGTATTCTTCCACCATAAGTACCAATTGTAAGTGTTGCCTTCTAGATTCATGGAGCCGTATTTAATTTTCTTGCCATTGTAATGGATGCTGTGGATTTCTAGGTATTCCTCGGGTTTGTTAATCCACACTATGCATTGTTGTTCGTCCCCATCATATTTGGGTAACTCGACTTTCACCCGTATTTGGCGACCTTGTGTATATGTGTCAAAGGACAACATGTTGAATAGAGGATATGACTACTACGAAGTTTTGGGAGAGTTTGGTTGCAGGTCATTCGAGATTTGTAATCTGTCCAAGATGGCGGTTAAAACTGTGTGATTTTTCTTTTGGTCTTCCTGTAGAGTGAGGAATCTATTCTCAATTCGTGACATAAATTGTGTCCACTTTGATGTCAAATTGGCACTGGTTTGTTTGATCTTTTCATGGAGTTCTTCGTGGTTCTTATTAATTTTCTCATTGATTTTATCAAACCGAGCGTCCATTGATCTGGTGAATGTTGGAATTTTCTCAGTGCTAAACATCGACTTATTTTTATTCAGTGTACAATGCTAGCTCGCCACGATTCGCTCTCTCGTTTTTTTATAATTATAATAATAATTATTATTATAATAATAATTATTATTATAATGTAGTTTTTTTTAATTAAATAATAATAATAATATTAATAAATATTATTAATATTTAAAATTTTATTTGAAAGAAAAAATTAACATGGAAGGATGGAGTGGAGGGAAGGGTGGAGTGGAGGTGGGGGTGGAGCAGGTGGCGTGGAAGGATGGAGTGGAGGGAAGCATGGAGCGAGGCGGGAAGAGGCGATGTTGAGGGAGATGGAATAAGAGGAGAGGAAAGGTGGATAGCACACATTGGGAGATGTGGATGACGCGCAGGCAGAGGCTGTGAGGGAGGATGCAGGTGGCAGATTGGGAGTGCGGTTTGTGCAGGAGGGATGCCTGGAGGAGTTGTGGTGGAGGAAATGGCGGGAAGTGGTTGAGTGGCATGCAGGATGACGACGTGGAGGTAATCGAAGATCACAGGAGGGGAAGGATGAAAAATGGGGGAGCATGATGGAGGACGGTACGAGTGTGGGAGTGGCGGAGGCGGAAGCTGGAGGAGCACGGTGTTGGAAGGGGGTGAGTGTGGAAGGTGATGGAGGGGAATGGAGGATGGGGGTGACTGGGAGAGGGGAATGGAGGAGGGTGGTGATGGTAGCAGCATGGAGCGGCGGGAAGAGGGAATGGAGTGGTAGAGGGTGGAGAAGGGTGGTGGGAGAGTGGGAGAAAGGGAGATACAAGGAGGTGGGCCGGTGCCGAGAGCCGAGAGGCTCTGATACCAATGGAAGAAGAAATAAGTTGCAAGGAAGAAATGTAATGTAGAATTGTATATTTATATGATGTAGAAGATGTATTAGATAATAGGGCCCCAGTAATTTATACCGTGAATGGGGAAGAGAGGTGAATTTTCAAGTCACCTCTTAGTTTATTACATTAATTGACCTAACTTAATAATTAAATTTGGCTTTGTTACATAAAACTATGCAACTAATGGACCCACAGACATGATAATACTATGGGCATAGTATTACAAGGTCACATGGATTTACCATGTGATTTGAAAGGGGATAGATCATACTAATAGTGAAAGTATCGAAGAAAAATTTGCATTATGTCAAACGTCCTAGATGTTGAAAACTATTCTAATAATAAATTAGTGAACTTGGGATGTGACCTTCAAAATTATGACTATTGAGAGGATGGAAAGAAAGATTTTGGGCATGAAAAACACTCAAAATATGTTATCCACAAAAATACAACCTATCTATAATGCAAAAAAAAAAAGAGTGGAGTTAGAATAAATATTATTGTGAGAAAAACAACCACATGGGTGAGTAGTATTTCGAGATTGGGGGAGTCCCTAAGGTTGCAACAAGGACAAAATATTGTAAATTGTAACATAGTATCCCAAACTCCAAATTTCAAAGCAAACTATAAATAAGAAATAAAATAAGTTAAAATGAAATAAAAAGCAACAAGTGCTAAGAAAAAACAAAATAACAAGAGTTATATGCCAAACCATTTGTTGATTTCACAATAGTCTAGCTAAATACAATGGTGTCACATAAGAGATGAGGGATTCAAAGGTAAGCCAACAATATACTTTAGGGAGGTACTTTTTGTCCCACAACTGCAAGATAACTAACACATAAAAATGGATAAACACTTTCTTCTTAGAGGAAGATAGCAAGGGAGACTTTGAATTGCAACTTGAGGTAAGAAGTAAATTAAAACATGTGCTCTTGATACAATTCTACCAGCATAACTTTGCTATGATTTTCTCCAATAGAATGCACTCCCATGGATTCCTTTTATAGTGCAAATTGATGCCAAGAAACATCTAGTTCCAAATGTTAAAACCATTTCTAGTGATCTGGTTCTTTAAGTACATGAACAGGGTTATAGAATTCTCCTAAGTATGTGAGAAGTCCAATTCAAATTTTTGAGACAAGGAAATCATTTTCATCCTTAAATACATCGTAGAAAGTAAGTGGCCCCACCATTTTTATAGTCTCATGAATTTTGAAGGAAAATTCATGTAGGTATGCATTGGTCATTAAACAAATAGTCACACTAATAGCACAAACTTCTAGTGCAAATAGTTGTACAATTTTCCATACAAACTACCTTTGTCATTATAGGGCTCCATTTCTCTTATGGATATAATGAGCATGTATTCAGAGGGTTTCATATGTTGATGATGTATTTCTGAAATATTAACAAATTGTCATATGCATGTGAAATTTAAGCATTAATTGGGCACTTGAATTGATCTCAGTAGCCAATGTCGCCACCAAACTAATTTCTAGATTGAAGCTGTCAACAAGTTCTTGGAAGCATATTTGTGGTTCCTTACTTCAAATTGGTAATCCCATTGGGATCAATGGTTAGGTCTCTAACAAAATGGTGATACAATACAACTTATCATGTTGTTAATCAAATAACTCCTTTTGAATATTTTTGTTTCCAAGATCCCCCTTTTGTACTATCCTTTTTACTAGACATCTTTAAGGAATAGAGCAACAACAAAATACTCACAACTTGATTCAAATTTCTCTACACTCTCAAGGGTAATATGGTAATAGCTCAAAATATATTGATGCAATAGGCTAATTAACATCATCCGAAATGTCATTTTGTGGAAGGTGATCAAGTATTCCTCTGCTCACAACCTTGGTAATCAGACATCACTCAAGGATAACAACCACTAAAATCTTATTCCAAAGTTTTATCATCTGTATAAGGTCCTCAAATGTGTTGGCCCAATGGCTTACAAATTGGAGCTACCTAGTCACTCTAAAATTCATCCCATCTTCCATGTATCTTTCTTAAAGAAAAGGCCATCTCACACTGTTGTGTTCAAACTAGCCTTCAAGTATTGGATGAAGAATTTTCCAATTGGATATAGCCTGATTCCATCCTCAACAAATGAGAATGTAATCTCACCTAGTGCACCATCGAAGAGGTCCTAATCTAGTAGAAATATACCCAACCTAAGGTTGCTACATGAGAATCAACATAGATACTCCAATAATTTTTACATCTCAATCCTTGACGACAATTCTTCTTTTTAAGAGGGATGCCATGTAAGGGTCCTACCCTAACCCCTTAGATAGATAGAAAGGTTTATATGTATTAACATCATCTATATTAACTAAGGCCTAAGAAGCATATATAGTGTGAAAGCGATACTTGGAAGAAGACATACTAAAATGTTTATCCTACTAGAAAGCTTCTACACTATAAACTTTATAAAGGAGTAGAAGAATATAATATGATGTCTTGTGAAGTATATTGTAATTTCATCTCTATGCATTTGGAGTTAATATCCTTGAAGAGGAAGCCAAACATTGCTTTCATCACTAAATGTTTTGCTATTATGATATTCGGTTATATCTACACTTACTTACTATTGTGGTAATTTTTTTTCTAAAATATTGCTATATTTTGTCATTCCTACTATGAATTTATTATTCTTTTATTAGTGTACATAACAAATAACCTTGTCAAAAACGCAAGGTAGAATCCTTTCCCATAAATTTCATGGACATATGAAATCATTTACTTCTCATTTATATCACCAAGATGAAAAGGTCATGAATGGAGTTGTTCCCAAAAACATTTACATGATGTGGAAGGTGCTACGCAAGGTGGAATCCTTTCCCATAAATTTCATGAACATATGAAATCATTTACTTCTCATTTATTTCACCAAGATGAGAAGTTCATGAATGGAGTTGTTCCCAAAAACATTTGCATGAGGTTTTGGTTAGTTTTTAAGAAAAGCTCTATTTTACTTACTCAATTTCTATTTGTATTCATTCATCAAATGTGTCCTAATCTACATTAACACTAAACATTTAAATCATCAACTAAAATTACCCTTTAGACTAATAAATATTTCCAAATATCATTTGATGGAATTATCTTAGGACATGGACTGATGGAGTTATGTTAGGACATGGACTTTTATATATTGGAGATTTATGAAAGTATTTTATTAACCTTTATTCACTTTTATAAATTTATAATTAATTTTGCATTTATTTTATTTTAATATTTAATGAGATTATTTATAATCAATTTGTACTTACCAAATTAATTAAAAATATTTATATAATCATGGTTATATTAGCCTCTATTAAACAACCTTAAAAAGTTAGAAAATGATTTTTTTCTTTAAAATATTATTTATGCGTTAAAAAACTTTTAATAGAAGCATTATTTCATCACCATGGTTTTGATGAGTTAAAAGGATAGGAATGCCAATATTGTAGCAAATATTTTGAAATTGCACTTTAATGCAAGTGTAAGTGGGATGTTTTGTGAGGAAGCGGTTTTCATCTTCAATCCTCTTAGCATCACAAAGATGACAAATTCTTTCATCCCACAACGATAAATGAATTGTCCAACACCTTATTTCAATATGGAGCTCGTGAGATTATCTTAGAAATGTTTATATTATTTATTAAGCTAGTTAAAATCGAGAGATACTTTTGAACTTATATACTAGTGTTGATCACTTCCTTATAGTATCTTAATTTTTTCATATCCTATTTTTCCTTATCCCACCACAAATTCTCCTTAAATTTAGATGTACTAATACTTTTAATTTTATAGCTATTATTGCAAATTGACATCTTCCTCAAATCCTCAATAATTTAACCTATATGACATCTTTATGCCAACATGAGTATGAAGCAATCTTAGGATGCCCCATTGTCTTCCATGTTCTTTATCTCATTCTTGTAAATGAAGTACCTCGTCATAGACAAGATCTCTTTTTATGAAGATAATAAAATAGAGTATATTGTCTTTAATTTGGAGAATATAAGTTGTAAAAAAACTTTGGGATTTTCTTTATTAGTCTCTACCAAAATGTCACATCCATATAAGATTATACCATAATGCTAGTGACAAGTGAAGTTTCCTCTTATCCTAAAGCCAAAAATTTACTAATTTATAACTCTTTTCAAATTTATAATAAGCATTCCACCCTTTATATAAAACTTAGTTAGAAAATAATTTATATTTTATGGCGTTAGCTTTCCACCCGACCATTTGCACCGATCGGACGACCAACAATGCGTCATGTGATAGCTCACGCGAGCCAGGTCGTCCGATCGGTGCAAATGATCAGGTGGAAAGGTAACTCCATATTTTATTATATATTTTAATATTTCTTTATGAAAAAAGTTACTATTTTAATATTGGCTTAGAGAATTAATCTTAAATAACATATAAACTCCAATATACAAATGATAAAAACAAAATAAGAATTCCCCAAAAATTCCACCCTTTATATAAAACTTGGTTATAAAATAATTTATATTTTATTTATATTTTAATATTTTCTTTAATATTTTTGAATAGGACTCATACTTGAATGAATATTAATGTAATTTAAAGTTGATGAAACTTAAAATGATATTTTAAATTTCAAATATTTATTTTCTTTTAAAAATGAGATAATTTTTTTTAAAAACATAAAAATATTCATAATTATTTTATACATAAATTATTTTTATAAATAATTTATTATAACTAGTTTTTTCAAAATCGAAATCAACCAACCCTACAACTATCTCCATTACTTATCACCTCATCTCCAGTGTATCTTTAAATGATTTCTTTTCTGCTCCCATCAAAGTATGTTTCATAAGTACATCGTCACAATTATGTCATACAACAAGGTTAGAAGCCATAGGCCCATAAGCCTATCTAGTCATAACTCTCTATTCACATACATCTAACTGTACATTGACATGCAATATCATGAACTGGAGGCTGAACGTATAATTGAATAATTTGGGGAATTGGTGGACAATTCCCCAAGATTTCTTTAACATACGTTCAACAGTACATGCTGCTTGGACAGTACAGAAGAGATCTGGCATTGGAAATCGACGGTATCACTACTTACATTGGCATTGGAAGGAGATCTGGCATTGGAAATCAACGATGGTGAGGATGGGTCATGGGTGGATGTTGGATGTGAATGACACTGTATTTGTTCAATCTCGAATATTATATGGGGGTGAATGTTTGGGTAAATCCTCATCAATAATCTTTAGATATTATCAGTCTTCATCAATACTCTTTAGATATATCATGGGTGAAGTTTAGATATATCATGGGTGAAAGTTTAGAGATATATATTTGATACATTGTCACATGTATATTACCATGTCACTAAGTTTATTAGAAGTTTGGCTGTTATACTAATTTCACATTACTTGAATTTCTAGCTGTAAAATGTAGTTTGATTAACCCTTCTGCAAGTGCAACTTTTAGCTAGATAGAGTTCCATTGTCCCATAGACTATACATTATCATGCCATTAAGTTCAATTATCACATGAGCTATTTTTTATTTAATTTTTTCCAACTACTACAAAATGTAATTATTACATGAATTTGTTTTTTTTAATTTTTTTATTAATATTAGGCAATGATTGTTTGAAAATTAAGCCTTTACTTCTTACTTGTTCAAAGATTAAAGTATCTCCATTAATGCAGTATGCACACAACATGTAGTTACTAATTTTAAGAATTTTTTTATTAACTACCATGTATAGAAACCAATATGCTATGAAGTAACTACCATGTAGACTAATTTACTCTATAGAGGCTTTAAATGGATTGTTTCTATTAAGTAACTACCGTGTAGAGTAATTTACTCTGTGGAGGCTTTAAATGGATTGTTAAACTAGATTCAGATACTCGTCCAATGATACATTTTCATATACTACTAATATCATATCATATAATCATTTGTGATGATATTTTCTACTTAGGTTTCACTTGCTATGAGACCAAGTTTGAAAAAGCCATGCATTGACATTGCGAGAGAGTCTTGTAAAGTTAATATTTTAAGCTATAGGTAACATTCATATCGAAAAAAATAAACAACTTCATATTTGACATCGCCAAGAGTTTGCTAGAGCTATTATTCATATCCAAAGAAACAAACAACTTTATATTTGACATAGTGAAGAAGCTTAACTCCACCAATCTTTTTATAATCAATGTTTTTCCAGTATTGAGTGAGAGGGAAATCAAAAGAAAACAAAATATTTCTAAGATGGCTTTGAAAATCGTAACTGTAAATTCTAGAAACTGCGACCAAGAACACACTCCAATGATGGCCACGGAAATTTATTAAAACTTTTCCCTATCCATTTGAAAATGGGTGGATATGAATATTTTTTTTGATTATAGGTTTGAATAATTTATATCCAAACGATATGAAACTTTGTTGAGGTGCGCTATCCAAGCCGTATTTATATAATAAAAATTATTACCTGAGTTTATTAGGATCTTATTATGAGTTTGGAGGAGTTTAAATTAGGAGTTCAAACGATTTTATCAGGACTTCGACTCTTACATGACTGCACATTAGCTAGACTCCTAGATTCCAAATGCACTTGGACTAAGCCTTAAGTGATTAGAGTTAAAATTAAGCTAATAGTTCTCAGATCATTGGACTTAAGCTAACAGTTGTATCTAATAGTTAAGCTAATATAACTGTTTTTAGAGTTGAAGTTAAGCTAATAGTTGTAGAATCATTGGAGTTAAGCTAATAGTTGTATCAGCTAATAGTTATCTAATATTACTGTAATTAGAGCTGAAGTTAAGCTAATAGTTCTAAAACCATTGGAGTTAAGCGAATAGTTGTACATCTAATAGTTAAGCTAATAGTTATCCAATATAATTGTGATTAGAGTTGAAGTTAAGCTAATAGTTATAGAATCATTGGAGTTAAGCTAATAGTTGTATGTAATAATCCATGGAGTTAAGCTGGTAGTTGTATCTAATAATCGAATAATTGAAGATTAATTTTAATTTTTACAATTATCACTAAATGTACTTATCACATCTTAATTAAGCTATTTTTTATTATTTTGAAATTATAATTATTAATTTTGGACAACGGCCATAGAATCAATCTCAGAAGTACATTTGTCTCATTCTCGTTTAATATTGTACGCTGCCCATAGAATAAATCTAGACAGTACACTTATCTCATTTTGGTCCTTAAATGAAAAAGCATAGATGGTAGTCCACCCCAAAATTCTAAGATATATACGCCTATCAACGCAATTAGCAATAATCATAATAATGAGATAATATGTTAAAATATTTGGAGAGGCATATATTTGACATATTGCTAATGTTTTTTTTCCTTGAAGGATATGTCAATAACTTGTATAGATAATAGTTAATCTAATATAACAATCACTTAATTTGTGGTTGTTAAACTCATAGTTGAAGTTAAGTTCATATGTGTATCATCATTGGAGTTAAGCTAATAGTAGTATCTAATAGTTAATTTTAAAGTTAATATAAAGCTATTGCACTTAGTATAACACCTCAGAGTTATCTCAACTCCTAGCTTTCAACAACTCTTAGCTTTCAAATGGATTTAGACTGAGCCTTATGTACATTAACTCTATCTCAACTCTTAGATGGAGTTCTAGTGTGACATGAGTTGCACATTACCATGCCACAAAGTACAACTATCACACGAGTTTAAAGGAATTTATTAGGAGTTCAAAGGAGTTTATTAGGAGTTTGACTATCACACGAATTGCACATTATTTCAACTTCCAACTATAAAATGCAGTTTGACTAAACATTATGCATGTTAGCTAGACTCTAGTTGCTAGATGGTGTTCCAGTGTCACATAGACTACACATTGTCATTACTTTAAATTCACTTACCACATGGGGTATTTATTTATTTATTTTTCAAGTACTAGCAATTATCATATGAACTATTTTCTATTGTTTTATAATTATCAATTATGAATTTTGAAGCACGTCCATATAATCAATCTTTATTACACACTTTGTGTCATTCTCGTCCATAGATGAAAAAATATAAATAGTAATCCACCCCAAAATTCGAAGATATATATGTTTTCTAAACTAAAAATACCAAGAAATTGACAACTAAAGTTTCTCTAATTCCCAACTCTTTAATAGATCATAAGTTAAAGTAACAATACTTCTAGATAAAAAAAAAAATTAAATATATAAGATATAGATTACAACAATTAAAAAAATTATATTAGTGTTATATTGAAACATACTCATAAGTTCAAAACAATTTATTATTAAATATCATTAATCTAAAAAGTATTGATAATATTTTAAAATATAGAATATTTATAATATTTTATTATTTATAACAAAATAGTATAATACATGTACGTCGGAGAGTTAATTTCAAAAGAATTTAACATAAAATCGATAACGTTAACCTTTTTATAACTTTATTAAATTAAAAGAAGCAAATTTTTTATAAAAATATATTAATAAAATTTATTTTTAATAAAATTATTAATTAATATTATAAATATATAAATTATAAATAAGTAAATAATACAATGATTAAGTGTTATAATATATTAACTTAAAAACAACAATAAATGAAATTGTATTAACTAAAAAGTGATGTATGAAATATTTATCATGAGTATATATAAAATCACTTATATTAACTTAAGAATAATTGAAATAGTATTAATTAAAAAGTGATACATGAAATATTTGTCATGAGTACATTTAGGATTATTTGTGTTAAATTGTTATAGCTTTTAATGGTTATGTTGCATTGTTATGTTTAATAGGGGTTATGTTGTGTTTTATTTGGTTGGCTTTGGTCCACTATGGTTGTCTATAGTTGATTATAGGTGATAATATTTGACTAGGGATGAATATAGTCAACGATCGTTGACTATATTGACTATGGTTGATTATAGATAATAATATTTGACTATGTATGAATATAATCAACGATGGTTAACTATGTTGACGTCCAAAATGATACGAGTAGAAACAATGAGAAAACACCTTTGAAATGATGGTCCAAAGGAAAAGGAAAATTGAAACTTNTATATATATATATATATATATATATATATATATATATATATAAACGAAATTGTGAAATAAAGTGAGTAAAATTATGTTAATAAAAATGTAATAAATGATTAACTAATGAAAAGAAATTGGAAACATAAATTACTAAGGAAAGCAAATTGATTGTAAAAACTCATTAGAATCTTTATGTGTGAAAGTGCTACAATAGATCAACATTAGTTCATTGGACAAGTTTTTCAAATTGAAAACTATAACATAAAAATAAAAGAGATAAAGTAAGTGATAAAATGAAAGGTGATTCATAAAAACAATATCTTAGGAGAAAGATGTAGATATGCTTAATATTTTTTTATTAAACGAATTTTGGAAAACTATCAATACATAATAGCTTGCTACTAGTTTAGACCCCTAACGATAGGATTTTTTTGGGACTCTATGTTCCTGTCAACATTTCATGGCTGAGTTGAATGAAACCCCAAACAATGTAAATATACTCACGCTTGGATTGTCTCAAAGTTGGATTGTCTCAAAGTAACCTACATACATGAGGGAATTGGCTTTAAAATATACAGAAAACAACAAATGAAATGTAGATAAATATAACGTAACTCTGATGAAAAGATGCTTAAATTCTTTCACCGTATGGATAGACCTGGAAGTAGTCTTACCCACCATTGTTCTATGGTAAGGATCCTCGATGATTATGTATGAAATTGAAATATGTTATGAAACACACCTATACCTACTCCCTTGCTTGTGTAGCAACTTGCTTTTCCTTATATTTAAACACATCCAAAGGATATAAATGAAGTGTTTTGGCTACCATGAGAATCTCAAGAATTGAAAAATGCTCACTGCTTCATAGACAAATGGACGCTTAAAAGTGCCTAACAATATGATTTGAAAGAAGAATGTGGCTTGGAAATATTTGACATTGGAAGAATTTGATAACTCTTCCACTCCTTGGCTTCCTATCTTCAATGTTAATCAAATATATTCCAACAATTGGGTCACGATCTTGTAACAATGACTTGTGGGTGAAGATTTGTGTGTAACAATTTTCCTTTTTAGTGACTTCCGTCTAATATGCTAGTTGATTTATTCTTTTTGAGCAAATTATATAACTTGAAGTGAACTTTATACTCAAAAGGAGAACTCTTGCCATAAAAGCTCTCATCTTTGCATTAAAAAACATCAAACATGACCCTCTAATTGAAAAGTGGTGATACTTGTTGCACATTTTTCTCTTCAAAGCTAAAATTATGAATTTTGGAAACAACAATGGTTGTCGATGCAGTCTAATCCTTAAATCAACTGATGTAATTAAGGAATTGGTTTCATCGACACACAGGTTAGGGTTTCCAAAAAGTCAAAATTTTATCCTCGAAAAAAGTGTGCTACTAGTAGCACCACTTTTCAATTTGAAGTAAAAATAACCACTAAATGCAACCTAAAAAAAGAAAACTCTCGAGAGTTATTGTCAAGTTGTATAATATGTTCAATTAATAATAATGACCTACAATAACTATATAATTACATAGGTGTCCGTAGAGTGTGGCTCATTGGAGATTCAGTTGTTATGAAGTCACGAGTTCAAATCCCACCTAGATTACCTGTGTCCCATGTCTTGCGGCAGGTGTGGGGAACCTAGGGGTATAGTGGTAGCAGGAATGGATCTGTGGACCTTGTGTCACACGAGTACCAGCCCAGCTCCAGTTTACATAGGTGATTAAGAAACTTATTTTAATTGATGACCGAAGATATTAAAAAAATCAAATATAACTTAAAACTAAAAAAAAAATTAAAGAAAAGAAATAGGCAATTTTTTTTTAAAATATTAAAAAAAAAATTTAAATTTTATTTAAAAAACAAAAAATTATGAAAAAAGAATTAAAAAAACTACAAAAATTTGAATTATGTAAAAACATTCCCAAATAATTCAAAAAATTAAGATTAAAAAACATTAGAACTAAACAAATTACAAATTTTTTTCACAAAAATTACAAATAAAAAACATTTTAAACTAATTAAAAAATTAAAAGAAAATTAAAAAATGAAAAAAAAATGATTCAAAAACCTCACCTAAAACCCTCATAGTATCCCCTCATCCCTTCGCTAGCAGCCCCTCTCGTGTCCCTCACCCTCCCACACACTCTCCTCCTCCCTCTCAACCTTCATCCCCTCCTCTTGCACCTACTCCCATCCCTCGTCTCGTCGCCTCCTCAATCCACACCCCTCCACTTCTCATGCTGCCCTCCCATTGTGCCCCCCTTCGTCTACCTCCTCCCCCCTCTTGACACTATGCCCTCCCCTCTCCTCGTAAGGATTGAGTCCTTGATAGAAGAAGGAACGTGAAGGCAATGAGAGGGGGGAGGAGGGGACGAGGTAGGGAAGTGGGTGATGGAGCAGCATGAGCGGGGTCTGTTGTCTGTGGAGGGTGGCAGAAAGGAGGGGAGGGATAATGGGATAAGGGGAGTGTTTGGTTGTTGGTTTTTATTTTAATTTTAATTTTTTGTTTTATGTTTTAAAATATTTTATTTTGATTTAATTCAATTTTTAAAATTTTTGTTTTGTTTTAAGTTTATTTATTTATTTTTTAAATTATGTTTTTTATTATATATATGAAGATGAAGATTAACGTCCACTTAGAACCGTATTAGTATTGGAGTAAATTTTTAATCCTATGATCAAAAAGCTTAGAAGGAAGCATTCTTAGGTCACCATATTTTTGACAAGCTAGAAGATCATGGAGGTTAGAATTGTTGCAAATACTAGGAAATTGCAATCAATTGTAGGTGTACATAGGGCACTCTAGAAGAAACTGGAACACATCCTTAATGCTCATAAATTGACAAAGCCGAGAAATCATTTCCTCCCATGGTGTTTTAGGAATTGTCGAGTGACATGTTTTGCTTTGGAGCTCATGGGAGTTTGTCCTTCTCTTGGTTATATATTAATTTTCTTTTTCGAATAGTTAAGACAAAGAGATACTTTTGATATTCCATATTAGGGTTAATTACCTCCTAATACCTTAATTTTCATTTAACCTGTAAATCTTTCTCACCCCACATTGTTTCTTTAAACTTAGTTGTGATAGTATACTTAAGGTTGTTGATATTTTACAGAGTGTCATTTTTTCCAATCATCTAACCATTTAACCAACCAAGGGCATCTTTATACCATCTTCTCTTATGTCCTAGATGGTTTTGACTAGAATTCAAAGAAATTTTAGCTAGACTATAGTCTTCCATATTATTTATCATGTACTTGTGCATCATGTACCTAGTCATAAAAATGTTTTTGATGGTATACCCACTTCTATAAGGAGAAGAACATAAAGAATATTAATTTTAATTTTGAGGTTATGCATGGTAAAATGCTTTTGAATCTACTCATTCTTTCTCAAGGAATCTGGAGATATGTTGCAATCTCAAACTTCATTTCCATACAAGATAATATGAGTGACAAAAGTTTAAAAAATGAACTAGACCTTAGATGATAAAGTTATGATTATCATTAACCAGCCATAAGCAGAGCAATAATTGCTATTAAGATAGAGCAATGATTGCTAGTGGTTGAATCTCATAGTATTAATTTTAATTTTAACAATAAAATTATAATGTCCAATTTGGCACTGACCTAATCTCAATTATTAGCAGTTCTACACAAATATTTAACAGCCAATGAATTTCAATGTTTCGTGACCTAAATCAAATTGACTGCACAAATTAAATTTCAATACAAGTCAACATCCAATTATTTCAGTCAAATTCTCTGTGCAAACAAATTTAAAGGACTGCATCTCCAGGCTCCATGTTAAAAATTGCAGTCATATACCATGAATAAGCATAAGTGGGCATGGCAAATTGAGTAGTGTTTGCGTGTAACTCGCCCTGTTTTTTTTTTTTCCAGGAAGAAAAAAGCATGTCCTTGTTATTCTTATTAAGAATCAAAGGGAATCAATAGTTCCATCCCAGAAGTAGGTTACATCTCAGAGAGGATACATCTCATATAACTATAAGTCTCATCCAGTCACAGCCAGGGGAAAAGGCTAGACAATAGTGTGAACATTAGAGGAATTTTTGGGTCTAAAATGGGCCTCCTAAGGAAAATAATAAAATAATAGTTAAAATAATAAAATAATATTGATTAATTTTGGAGGAAGAAAGAAAAAAACTACTTTTTGTGATCGTATTTTCGATATATCTCCCTGTGTTTTTACTCAAATTTTGATCGGGAGAGCTCATTGGATGCGGAATCAAATTCCGCATCCAACGAGCTCTTCCAATCAAAATTTGAGTAAAAACACAATGAGATATGTCGAAAATACAAAAAAAAAAGTAGTTTTTTTTAATGACAAATATGTCAATTCAACCATTATGGTTGACTTATTTTATTGAAATTCTATTGGTTCTTGAATTCCAACTCACAAAAACTTATTTTGGCATGTTTTCTTATAAAGCCCATTTTAGACCCCAAATTTCCTCTAATGAGGATCCCATCAGTCATACTATCTCATCATGGAGGAAATCAATCTCTTCAACCCCATCTACCAAGAACCAAAGGGAATAGATCAGCAATCTAAAAGAGGCCACTCAAAGAGCAACAAATCAACAAATCAAATAGAGGAGTAAGCTCCCCGATCAATACTCAAAAGAGCTGAAAGGTATCATGTGAGACCAAATGGACTGCCCTAAATTCAAAGAAACAACCATAACCCGGAGAAAATGAGAGAGCAGTTTTAGAGAGACGGTCTACAATCCGATTGCATTCTCGGTAGATGTGGCTGAATGACAGATCTGAAAAGCTAAAAATTAGCTTTTGTGTTTCTCGACACCAGTGAAAGAGTTCTGGAGGGGAGAGAGCAGTGGATCCCTTTGCCTAGTTAATGATGACTTGAGAGTCACCATATATGCGGGATAAGGGGATCCCCGTCATCTGGGAGGATAGCAGAAGAGCCCATAGGCTAAGTAATTCTACTTTTGTATTGGAGCAATTTTCGATCCCCAACGCGAACTCGAAATGGTGAGACTCATTGAAATATAATTTGTATCCAACACTGGCTACCTTTTTGGTGGAGGCACCATCGAAAAGTCCACATGGGAAAAACAAACAAGGATGATGCCCAATCGTCCTGATTTTTTTAACTTTGACAGACTGAGAAGAATAGATTTGTACAGAGTTTGTAATTTGATGTACAATGCTGAGAACAGTCCTCTTTTTCCCTTCAAATAAGGATAGATTTCGTGCTTTCCATATGGCCCACATCATATGGAATGGGATAAAACAAAGAGCCGAGTTCCTAGGGAAATTGCCAACCCATTTCCCTACAAATAAGGAAGGAGAGTCCACGAGAAGATGGAGAGGCAGCTGAAACAGATCGCAGATGTGATCAAGAACATTCTTCCAAACTGTGCATTGAGAGAAAATATGAATGACGGTCTCCTCATCAGAATAGCACAGTACACATATACCTGGACCAGACAACCCCCTTTTCTGGAGGTTATTCCAGGTGAGGATTTTGTTCCTTAATACCAACCATATAAAGCATCCAATTTTATGAGAGAGAGCACTGGACCATAAAAAAGAGTGAATACAATTGCCAAATGATGGAAAATAAGAATTGACAATGCATTCATAAGCATGTTTTACAGAGATAGAGCCATCCTTCTTGTTGAAGTCCCACGCAAGGGAATCAGCTTGAGTAGTGAGATGTATTCCACCGAAAACCAAACCCACCGTGTATGCATTCCAGGCTTCTTTCCGAGTCCCATCTAAACTCGCCTAGTTTGCCGAAAGAATCTGTACTGCAAGGGACTGTACCACACAAGTGGAAAAACTAGTGGGCAACAATGTATTCAAGGCGTGGCCTAGCGATTGAGCGTCAAGTGCCATTATTCTATAGCTTTTGGATTAAATGCTTTGATTGTTCAGTTGCTTTTGTTGTTTGATGATTTTCTTACTAGGACTTGGATATAAAAATCTACGAGTAGTGTCCAATCTGTGAGAATGGTTTGCCAAATGGTTTTCCTTCCTCATCAAGTTAGGCTGAGAGGAGCCATTTGTAATTTTTTTTTTCAATCATGGTGTAGCTTAATTTTCTATGTTTTGGAGTAAGTTTTTTTTCTAAACTTTTATCATATGTTTTCTATCTACTGTTTTGAAGAGTCACTGATCTAAAATGATGCCATGTCATCTGCTCACGATTGGATTCTATCTACCACATACATAAGGGCAGTGGCCTTAAAATTTACAGAAAACAATGAATGAAATGCAGATAAATAGAACCTACGTTGAATGAAAAAATGCTTTTCTTTTACGCTAATGAATAAACGTGGAAGTACTCTTACGCATCATTGTTGCACTGTAAAGATCCTGGACGGAAATAATGTTATGAAACACACCTATACCTATACCTGTACCTAGTCCCTTACCTTCGATGTGTAGCATCTTTGCTTTTCCTTATATTTAAACACATTTAAGTGATAGACGAAGTGTTTTGGCTACCTTGAGAATCTCAACAATTCAAAAATGTTCAGTGCTTTGTAAACAAAATGGACGACTAAAGAGTGCTCAACAATATGATTTGAAAGTAGAACGTGGCTTGGAGATATTTGACAATGGAAGAATTTGATATCTCTTCTTCAATGTTTATCAAATCTATTCCAACAACTGGGATATGATCTTGTAACCATGATTTACGGGTGATGCTTTGTGTGTAACATTTTTTTTTTCTCGGAGAATTCTTTTTGATACGTTAGTTGATTTATTATTTGCAAACACCATATAACTTCACCAAAATTTTATATTCAAAAGGACAACTCTTCCTATAAAAATTTGTATTTTTGCATTTAAAGACATCAAAAATGATCTCTCAATTGAAGAGTCTTGTTATTTGTAACACCCTTTTTTTCTTCTAAGCTAAAATGATGACTTTTAGAAAACCTAGATGGGTGTCTAAACCGGATTTGGTTACATCAACACATGTTGGAGTTTCAAAAAAGTCAAAATTTTAACCACTAAAAAAGGGTGCTATTAATAGCACCACTTTTCAATAGCCACTAAATGCAACCTAAAAGATGAGAGTTCTTGTCAAGTTGTATAATATGTTCAATTAATATTAATGACCTACAATAACTATATAATTACAAAGGTAATTGAGTAACTTATTTTGATTTATGAGAGAAGATATAAAAAAATTCAAATATAATTTAAAAAAAAAAATTTAAAAAAAAAAATGTTTTTAAAGAAATACAAAATACAAAATAAAAAAATTATTAAAAAAAAAGTTAAAAAAAACAATTATTTTTTTTAAAACTACAAAATTTTAAAAATGGAAAAAAATTCAAAAATTCAAAAAATTAAGATTAAAAACCATTAGAAATAAACAATTCAAAAAACAAATTACAAAAATTACAAATAAAAAGCATTATAAACAAATTAAAAAATAAATAATAATAATAATAATAATAATAATTCAAAAACTTGTCATGAAACCCTCACCCTATCCCCTCATCCCTCCCCTCGTCAGCCCTCTCATGTCCCCTACCCTCCCGCACCCTCCTCCCTCTCAACCTCCATCCCCTCCTCTCGAACCCCCTCCCATCCCCCGTTCCCTCGCCTCCCCGATCCAAACCCCTCCAATCCTCATGCCATCCTCCCATTGTACCACCCTTCATCTACCTCCTCCCCCCTCTCGACACTATCCCCTCTCCTCTCCTCGTAAGGACTCGATTCTAATAATTGAGTCCCCATTAGGAGAAGAGAGGGGAAGGCGATGGGAGGGGGGGGAGGTGGAGTAAGGGAGGAGTGGGAGGGAGGCACAAGGGGTGTAGGGGCATAAGATGATGAGAGGAGGAGGTAAAGAAGGGGTATATGGAGGGGCGCAAGGTTGGCGGGGGGGGGTTATAGAGAGAAGGGAAGAATGAGGGGAGGGATGAGAGGATAAGGGGAGGGTTTAGTTGCAGTTTTTTTTGTATGTTTTAAATTTTTTAAATTATGTTTTTTTTAAAATATATATATATATATATACTGGATTGCTGTAAATTTTTAATCCTATGATAAAAGAGCTTAGAAGGTAGTGTTCCTAGGTCACCATAGTTTTGACAAGTTAGAAGATCATGGAGGTTAGAATTGTTGCAAATATTAAGAAACTACAATCAATTGTGGGTGTACACATGGCACTCTAGAAGAAAATGGCACTCATCTTCAATCCACATAGAGTGACATAGCCGACAAATCGTTTCCTTTAATGGTGTTTTANTTTCTATTAAGCTCATGGGAGCCTTGTTCTTATCTTTAATATATATATATATATATATATATATATATATATATATATATTCCTTTTCGAACTGTTAAGACAAAGAGATACATTTGATTTTCCATATTAGGGTTAATTACCTCGTAATACCTTAATTTTCTTTTAACCTCCAAATATTTCTCACCCCAAATTTTCTCTTTAAACTTAGTTGTGATTATATTCTTGAGGTTGTTGATATTTTACAAAGTGGAATTTTTCAGCAATCCCCCAATGGTTTAACCAACCCAAGGCATCTTTATACCATCCTCTCTTAAGTCGTAGATGGTTTTGACTATAATTTAAAGAAATTTTAGTGAGACTCTGGTCTTCCATGTTACTTATCATGTACTTGTGCATTAGGTACCTAGCCATAGCAATTTTTTCGATGGGGGGAATACCCACTTCTATATGGAGAAGAGCATAAGGAACATTACTTTTAATTTTGAGGTTATGCATGATAAAATGCTTTTGAATTTGCTCATTCTTTCTCCGAGATTCTTGAGAGATGTTGGAACCCTAAAATTTACATCCATACAAGATAATAGGAGTGGCAAGAGTTTCAAAAATGAACTACTTTTTATCCCACATCACCAGCTTTGCTTATTTACAATTACTTTCTACAACAAAATAAGATCTCCACCCTCCATTAATCCTTTTCACAATGCTATAGTTCCAATTGCGCTTTCGATGGATGCCATTTCTTAGATATTTCTAACATTGCACTTCCTCTAATTTGTTGTTGTCATGTGTGTGTGTGTGCACACGTGCATGCGTATGCATATGTGTATGTATTTTTTAATATATTTTTAGTTTTTGTATTTTTTAAATTGTTTTTGTTCTTAATTATTTGAGCATTTTAATTCATTAGAGAAAAATGTTAATTTTTAATTAAAGTTTAAATCATAGTTTTAATATTGATTAAAAAATAATAATAAAATAAGTTTCTTCGATCATGTATGGTTTCAATTCAATGAATGCAATTGTAACCCAACAGAAGGAAGGGGTGCTACTAGTAGAATCACTTTTCAATTCCTGGGAGATTTCACGTTTTGATTGCATTGGCACAAGTCATATATTTCAAAAATTCATATTTTTTACCCCTTGAAAAAAAGGATGCTACCGTTAGCACCACTTTTCTATTCAAGGCTTAATTTATGGTTTCAATAGCACTAACACAGGATAAGGTTTTGAACAAGTCGTAATTTCCCCCTCCCCCCCTAAAAAGTGTTCTACTAGTAGCACCACTTTTCAATTGGGGGCAGAAATAACCACTAAATGCAACCTATAAAAAAAATGAGAACTCTTGAAAGTTCTTGTCAAGTTGTATAATATGTTTGCAGAAAATGAATCAAAGAAATTATCTATTTATGCTTGGACCATTCAATCTAATTTCTAACTATAATTTCTTGAACACCTATCACCCGACAAATTTCACCAAATACCTTGTATTGAGGTTGTCTCATTGGATACACCATATTTTGTTTTGTAATAAAGGTGTTGGTGAAAACTCCCGAAATTAGTTTCCTAATATTGGGATCACCTTGCCTGCACGGGTGTGGCTCATTAGCGGTTCACTTGATATGAAGTCACATGTTTTAAATTGGAGGTCATGAGTTCAAATCGCACCTGACTTTACCTATGTTCCATGCTTGCGGGGTATGTGGGGAACATAGGGGTATAGTGGTAGCAGGATTGGATCCCTAGTCCCCATGTCACGGGAGTACCAGGCCAATCTCCAGTTGTTGATTCTCGTAACAAAAAAAATAAAAATAAAAAATATTGGGATCACCCTATTGGATATGCCTTATTGAGATGCCCTCTGGTACACCCTTTTGAATCCTCGATAAGCATATGCTTTAAAACATTCTATATCAAATTGATCTGATCAAAAATTTCACATCTAAACCACGATCACGTTGCATTGACTATATTCCAAAAAATGGATATTTGAGAAGGCTCGCATCAGACCCTTGCGCATTAGAACTAGTTTGACTTGACTCAAAGATGTAAGAGTTTGTCTATGTACTCTCATTGTGTAACCATCGATGATTCCTCCTTGATATCCCCTAGACAATATAGTATCAAAGAATGCCATCCTAAACATGACCGAGCCTAATTATGGCTTGTAATCAGGTATTCTCTCATATAGTTGACACTGGTTATTTTTACATGTCAACAAGTATCAAGGCCATTTTTTTCACATGTGTTGTCACTAGCATTATGCCACTTGTGTTATCTTCTTTTATATTATGTCTACTTAGGTCCCTTAAATATTGGTGACAACTAGATTTTTTATAATTTCCTACACCTTCAAAAGGCACCGAAGTTCTGCTCATTTTCCACCTAGAATTAAAAGGATCTATGACATCTTTAGTGGTATATTTTGTGTAGATCATGGACCACCAAAACTATCATGCAACACATTCTCGTCTAAATTTTCTAATGCATCAAATTATTTATAAAACCATTTTGAAGCATGCTACTCAATGAAATCAATTGGACAGCGCAAAACGTTATCAAGGAAAATACCTATTAAATATTAACATAATGAAGGTCATGGAGATTCATGGTCACCCTCAAACCAGAATACAAGTTGTATATGAGTTATATATGACGAGGTTGGATAAAAAAGGTCCTATGTACCATGGAAAAATAATGCAGGAATGAAAGTCATTACTAACATCCTACCACCTTAGGCTTATTACAACTACCATTGATCACCAACAAAGTGACATATTCATTTATAACATTTGGCATGAGTGAGAGGATTAAAATTCTTTCATTCCTTAATAACATTATCATATTCATTGATATAGTCTAGTAGTGGCATAAGAGGCAAAAAATATGCTGATTGCAAAATTGGCGATGAGTATATGATGGAATGGGTGTATATGACTGGTTTTGGAATTATCAAAACTAGTAGTGGGGAATCATGCACACTTGCCAAATGGTTATGTTGCAGAATTTTGTAATAATTCCAATGTTGGAAATGAACATCTAGACAACAAATGATAAATGGATAGGACACAAGGATATGGGGATCTATGACGAGTATATTAGGAAATGAAATTGTAACCATCAAATTGTTTAGATAGTTGTATCCTTCCCTAAAAAGGTTAGGGAGTGAATAGAGTAGAGATAGTGTCCCATGATGGTTGAATTAAAGGGATTATTAAGAAGAATTAGGAAACCAATAATACAAATAATTACTTGTTCAACATACCCATGATGATCACTAGGATTTTTCTACAAGTTATGCTTCTTCTAAATGATGTCCTCCCCTATATATCATGGGTAACATTTTCATGTCAGAGATACTAACAACTAAACAATCAGAAAAGAGACCATAGTTAGCATATAGTTTTGAAAAGACATCAAACTCCAAAGAAAATCATTACGAAATGACATAAAGCAAATCAAAGGAACAAATAGATAAGAAAATGAATTAACTAAACTATGAAAAAGAAGAAAAAAAACTCTAGATGAGGTAAATGAAATTTAAGAGTGAAAAACAAGAATAAACTATATGTTTTCTTTTGCTTCCTCATTTTTTTGTATATTTTATGATTATGATTATTAATTTATTAATTTATTTATTTTAACAAACATTAGGATAAGAATTAAGTGGGATATGAACAATAATAAGGTTTCAGGACCAAGGCATTACATTATGGGAAAACAACCTCTCTTGGAAGTCCTTTAGATGATATGCTTTATTTCCAAGGTTTTGCAAGATAGTGGAAGGGCAAGCCATAAATTTTGAACTAAGTGTGCTTACCCTTGTCCTCATGAAAAGAGTTCCATAATAACACCTACTAATCGACTCAATAAGTTCTATATTTTCCCTTCTTTCCATGCCTTTTCTTAATGATTAACTGTCCCTTTTTTATATTCTCAAGTGAAATTTATTGTTGTTTCTAAGGGATAGGACTCCATTAAATATCTAGATGATGGCATTGCTATATAAACCCTTGGTATAAAAGGTTAATTGGTAGGTCATGATTTCAAGCTTGGCTAGCATGATTGCTTCTTTCTCGTAAACTAACATGAAAGGGGTTTTTCCATGGATAATATTGGTCATGGTTCAATCATCCAAAAAATTATCGATCAAATGAAAATTCCACTCACTTTTATTCTCCCCAAAAATTTTCTTGATGATTTTGATTGCATTCTTGTTCATTGACTCAAATAGGAAATTCCTCTAAGGATAGTAGGGTGAAGATTAATGCAGGGGCATCATATCCCAAGATCCATAGTCAAAGGTAAATGATAAGAAGTTGTATGGAAGGGAACTAGATGAATTTCCAAACAAAAGTTGGGCAGTCACACCTAGATAATTGATGTGAGACAGTACAATTCAAGGTAGAAGATAGTCGAAGGGATGTTCTATTCATAGAAAAGTTGACTAAAGAATTATTGAAACTAGAAATAAGTGGTCAGTTTAGGACCGAGCAATCAGAGGGATTGAAAATGATTCTATCCAATAGGGACTAAGAAGAATAGTCAGAAGGAAGGCCTACTAGAATCCAAGGAACAGTCGGATTGGAGATGACCAATGGAGTAAAGGAAGTTAGAAGATTGATTGATGGGGGAAGGTGTTGACAAGAAATATTCAAATAGTGATGTAGCATAGTTGAAGGGGAGTTTAGTACATTGTTTGACCAATATATGGATGGCTACAACAACACAATAGGAGAATGAAAAAGTTGATTACATGATTTGCAGAACAGGGTCAAAGAACAGTAAGGCCATAGACATTGCAGACGAAATTGAGGAAATAAATGAAGTATTAATGGTAGTAGGTTGATATTCCATATGGCACAACGTGCAAAAGAGATTTTAGGAGAAATTCCTAGTGACTTATCGAAGAAGAATAAATAAGAATCTGAGGCGAGGAGGAGATTATAAATGAAGAGCAAGTTCCATGAAAAAGGGTTCTTTTAACCATCTTTTGAGTTAATGTTTGAAAGTGAAAATTTCACTGGCTGAAGCATAATGAATACTGGCTAAGGATATGAAACAAGGGATTTCAATATTATTGTAAAAAAAAACTTGTAACTTGATTTTATGAATTCATAGAAAGACATTATTAGTGTGATTGACTCATTTCATGTGTACTCATTGTGATTTTGTTGTGCATTTTGATCTATCACTCACCCAGTCAAGTACGAAACTATAAAATATGTAGAACAAATGACATTATATTGCTAACATAATATTGGGACTACTTTGGATATGAAAGAACCCCATTTGTTATTGATAATTTTGAGTAGTAATCCAAAATAGGAAAATATATTCTCTTGTAGAAAAGTTATGACTTGCATGGATTTAGAATTTTTAAAGGGGATAGATTTTCACCCTAGGAATCAACCCATTAAGTGGAAACCTATTGGTTACATAGTTTTTCATGCTTGGATTTCATATCTCATGAAGTTCATACATACATTTTCTTGACTAGAAGTTGTAAAATAAAGCATGGTGTCTTTGTTATCTTGGAAGACCTACAACATGGCCTTACAATAATCTAAGTTCTAGGACAATTGGATGAAATAATCAGTCGCGATTATGATAAACATGTGTGTGATGAAATAAAGTGGGGGAATATAATGAATAATGAAATCCAAGAAAAACTTAAGGAAGGGAACAAGTCCAATCACTAGATGAAGAGGTAGGTAAATGAATTTTTAACGTCCTGTGGTGCACTAACAATGATCACAATTACTTATAAATTCAAATGCATTGCAAAATATTGTTGACCAATATAACTCATAAAAAATCATATTAAACTAAGGATGTGTTTCATCATGTAACTCACAAAGGATGGCTTAGTATTGGTCCTTAATGAGGCATCAATGTATCATGCCATTAACATGTCAACGAAAAAGGCAATTGTTGATTTGAATTACATATTTAACACATTTGAGCCTTCGTTTTGTTCTCTCCTTGAAATTCATATCAGGAGGAAATGTTTGAAAATAAAGGTAATGCATAATACCCCCATATCAAGCCTGATCATCCTTGTCATAGTACATGTTAGCATATTCAATTGCAAATGTTAAAAATAAGGACTCATAATCTTCCTCAATATATGCACAATCAAGCTTAGGATGCTCACATAGAATAAGGGCTAGGTACCAACTGTTAATCCAATCTTGGAAATACAAAAAACAAGGTAAAACTCTTTTAATTTTACTAAATAATTGGATAAATTTTCATGTAGATAGGATTCAGACAGTAGGTACTGTGGAACTTGAAATTTGAGAACCTTAGATCTGATACCATGTAGAAATTGAACCCAGGTGTTAGAACAATTACACTCACAAAAATTGCCAATTACACATGCAAATTACACACAAAGGAGACTGAATATGGAGCAGAACACTAATTTGTATTGAATAAGTGTACAATAGCCAACCCTGTGAAGTAATAGGCTGCCACAATAAATAATTACATGAGATATTCGAATTCATAAGGATTCCATTCGAATTTGGTCAAAAGAAAGCTTAGTAAATCTAAGCAAATCCCCCATAGGTGCATAAAGCAGTTTCCAAATATGTCTAGGAGCTCACGAATTGGAAAAATCAATTAGGCAATCTAATAGATGATGGGAGGATAAATCATACATTCTTTTCTTAGGAGAAAAGAGTGGAGGATGATGAGGACAAAAACAAGTTAACTTCACCTAGTCAAACTTTCCCAATTGCCTTAAAACTCAGAAAAAGCAAGCAATAAAGTAGAAAAAGCAGCCATGTGCTAGGAAGGCCAAGAATAAAGTAGATTTGATTCCAAGTGGTTTCCCAAGTGCTCCACGACTTAAATTTAGCAAGTTTGACCACTTTGGATGTGTGGAGGACAACTTGCATAAGGTGGAATATGGAAACTAGACAAATAAGACAAAAATTGGATTAATTAATGTCTAAGGTAGCTAACTATGGGTTGATTATTCTAACACCCCCCTTAAGCCTGAATTATGAGTAAAATATCAGAAAATTATAGGGCCTACCAACAAGGCTTAGTCACCCTTTACATACTGCATGTCCATTCAACCAAGGAAAGAGGCAAAAACCTAGTGGGAAAAATCCTCCCTTAAACATGGACAATAAAACAAAATTTGAAAATCTTGTCATCACTCATGCTTCACAGCATGATCAGCAATCCCCAGCGGTGATTTGAGATTGCTGAATGTCTTCTCACAAAAAACTTTGGTGAAGATATCTGCTACTTGTTTTGAAGATGAACAAAACAGTAGGTGAATGGTGCCATCATGCACAAGTTGTCTGATGTAGTGTATATGGATCTCAATGTGTTTGGTTCTCTGTCTCTAAACTGGATCATTATATATTTGAATGGTAGTCTGATTATCACAATAGATAGTAGTTGAGTATTCTAATTCGAAGCCACACTCACCAAGTAACCCTTGCAACCATAAACATTGATTTTTTTCATTTACAACTCCTTTGTATTCTACTTCTGTAGATGAGAGTGCAATGGCACTCTGTTTCTTGCTTGACCAGCTGATTGGTACTTTAGCAAGCATGAACACATATCCTGATGTTGACTTTCGATCTGTGTTGTCACCTGCCCAATCATTGTCAGTAAACCCAATCAAATCAAGATCAGATTTAGCTTTGTAGAAGATCCCATGAGTCCTTGTTCCCTGAACAAAGTTAAGAATCCTTTTGGTTGATCTCCAATGGATATCATGACGCTGATCCATGTATCTTGAAGCCACACTTACTGTATAATAAATATCAGGTCTAGTATGTGTAAGATACAGCAAACACCCAATCAGTTTCCTATACAATGTATTATTTACCATAGGTGAAGAATCTGCTTCTTCAAGCTTAACTCCTGAAAGGAAGGGAGTCTTGATGGGCTTGCAGTACTTCATGTTGAATTTGTTCAGCAAATCCAAGGCATACTTGTACTGATGTACTTTGATTCCATGTTTGGTTTGAGCAATCTCGAGCCCCAAGAATTGGCTCAATAAGACCAAATTAGTCATTAAGAATGCATGGTTCATTGCATCCTTCAAGGAGGCAATTTCATCCTTTGAGCTTCATGTAATGAGAAGGTCATAAAAATACAAAACAATAATAATTAATGAACCATGAATCATCTTCAAATAGACATTTGTATCTGACTTGCATCGAACAAAATTCAGTGATAGCAGAAAGCTATCAATCTTGGCATACCAAGCCCTAGGGGCTTGCTTAAGCCCATACAATGATTTCTTTAGCCTGCACACAAGAGATGGATTCGTAGAAAATACTTGAGGCTGATGCATGTAAATATATTCAGTAATATATCCATTTAGGAAATCACACTTCACATCCATGTGATTTACCTCCCACTGCTTCGAAGCTACAATGGCTAAAGCTAGCCTGATGGAGTCCATCTTTGCCACTAGTGCAAAGGTCTCATTGTAGTCTATGCCATGTACCTGTGAGTAGCCCTTGGCTACCAATATTTCCTTATATTTCAAATGTGAACCATCAGCAGGAAATTTTTTTTTGTAAACCCACTTACACTGAACTAGCTTCCTCCCTGGGGGAAGATCAACCAGCTCCCAAGTGTTGTTCTTCTGGAGTGAGCTGAACTTTTATTTCATCGTTGTTTTCCATATTGGATCATGCGCTGCATATTCATATGTATGTGGGTCTAATTCAACCATAAGATATCATTTCTCTGCAAACAAAGGGTCTTTCACACACAGAGCACTCTCAAACTGAGATCTAGTCCTCCTAGGATCATTAGGATTTCCAGCTAGTTCTCCAGCTGCATGAATGGTATTTGTTGCCTATTTTGGACTTGTAGGACTGTTAGGATATGCAATTAAATCATCATTATTATACTCATCAGAATCAGTAACTTCAACTATCTCTTCACTTACATTCAAAGGTTCTGGTGGTGAAGAGGAATCTCCAACTTCCACCGCTGCTAAAGGCTCTTCTTGGAACTGAAAAATCCTTTCAATGAAGGATTTGTTTGTGCTAAAATTGATCAGATTTTACCCTTTTGAATATTCAGAGTACCCAACAAATAGACACTCTTGGATTTGGGGCTGCAAATCCTTCCTCTTTTCTGTTGGAATTCTAGTCCAAGCCCTTGAGCCAAAAATCCTGAAATGGGTCACATATGGCTTGTGCCCACTCCATGCTTTTAAAGGAGTCATACCATCAAGCTATTTATGAGGAACCCTATTCTGAATATAGGCTGCACAATTTATAGCTTCGGCCCAAAACTTTGGTTTCAAAGTCTTAGCCTCCATCATGCATGTTGCCATCTCTTTCAGTGATCTATTCTTCCTCTTAGCAACACCATTTTGTTGTGGTGTGTAAGGGATAGAATGCTGCATATGAATACTTGCATTTGCACAATATTGAATGAACTCAAACTTGACATACTCACCACCATTGTCATATCTAAGGACCTTGACTTTCCTCCCAGACTGGTTTTCAACCAAAGCCTTAAAGACTTTGAAGAGGCCAAAAACTTCAAACTTGTGTTTCAGGAAGTAAACCCAACAATACCTAGAAAAGTCATCTATGAATTTCAATGCATATTTGGCCTGACTCATTGACATATGAGGAAATGGTCCAACAACATCACTGTGGATCAACTCAAGAGGTGCATAGGTTCTCTCATGACTAGCTTTCTCAAATGTATGCTCTAGGTGTTTTCCTAAGATGCAACCTTGACAGACTCCTTTGGAAAACTTAATCTTTGGTAACCATATGAGCATTTCTTTTTCACTAAGATTAGAAAGATACTTGTAATTGAGGTGGCCAAATCTTTCATGCCAAAGCTTGCTTGCCTCATTAGCATGAATTAGAAGAGCAGAGGGGTTTGAGCAGGGTAGGAAGTGTGAGAACATGTATACCTTTGAAGTGTGATTTGCGACTCCTTTTGCAACGAATTTACTATTTGAGATCTCTGTGATCTCAACTTCATAAGGGGAGAATATGACCTTCTTTGGAGACCCTGTGTGGGTCATATGATACACTGATAAGAGGTTAGAGGCAAGACCTAGAACATACAATACATTGCTGAACTTACCATGGTCAAGATCAATCCTCCCTTTGCCCAAACTTTCATTGAGAGAGTCATCTCCCAGTACAATTGGTGGAATTTTCGACATGTCAAGTGAGGTGAATGCCTACTTGGTTGAAACCATATGTCTTGAAGCTCCAGAATCAATGATGAAACTAGGTGAGCTTGATGTGCCAGCAACCAATGCATAAACTCTCTCTCAGTCTTCTAAATTTGATCCTCCTTCCCTCTTCTTTGAGCTGTAAAGAAGGGAGATGCCATTCTTATCCAGGAGTTGGGTCATCATGTCAATTTTCTTCTTAATGCAGGAGCTTTCAAGATGATTTCCCTTACTACATTATGTGCACTTGCTCATTTCTCCTTTGTTCTTCTTCTTCTGGGGGTTCTTCTTGGAGCTTTGGGGCTCCTCTGGAGACTTGTTCTTGTCTCTCTTTTGCTCAGGTGGCTTCTTAGATTTCTTCTTGCTTTTTGAATCTACCCTCAAATCCCCAGCAACTAGAGCTTGGTATTTGGAAGGTTTGATGGTGCCCATCATCACCAATTTATCTTGTTCTTGTGTGAGAGATTCCATGAAATCTGCAAGGCTAGGCATTTTCCAGGCTCGAGCTATCAACTTTGTGGAATGGAAGGTCGAGACAAACACTAAATAGTCAGGGCCAAGATTCAAGAGTATGGCCAAAACCAGTTGCTCCTCCTTTTCGATCCCACACTGTTTTAGCTGCAAAATAAGAGCTTTGAACTTGGAAAAATAGAGTTGCAGGGATTCAAAGCTATTGGGACTCAGGGAGATCAATTCATTTTCAATTTGATGTCCCCTCATCTCATCTGTCTTACCAAAAAGCTCAACAAGCTTCTCCAATAATTCATTTGGTGATGTTAATCCATCAAGATGGAAAAGGAGGTCTCTGAATATGCTTAGACACAGGAGACCATAGGCCTCATCCCTCCTGTTGTGCCATTTAATTTTCTCTGCAGCTGCATTGGGATCTGCTTCTGTTGACATAGTCACTCTGTATAGGACTTTCTCTCTCAACAGAATCTCCATCTCTGCTTTCCATTGAAATAAGTTAAATGGAGTCAAGATGATCTTCTGAGATTGATCCATAGCTCAAAAATTGTCCCTTTAGTCAGCATAATGCTCCCATTCAATGATGTCGAACCTACAATACGAATTGGAAGGAAATAAATCGATCTAAAAAGGATATGATACCATGTGGAACTTGAGCTTTGAGAACCTTAGCTCTGATACCATGTAGAAATTGAACCCAGGTGCTAGAACAATTACACTCACAAAAATTGCCAATTACACACAAAGGAGACTAAATATGGAGTAGAACACTAATATGTATTGAATAAGTGTACAATAGCCAACCCTGTGAAGTCATAGGCTGCCACAATAAATAATTACATGAGAGATTCTAATGCATCAGGATTCCATTTGAATTTGGTCAAAAGCAGGCTTACTAAATTTAAGCAAATCCCCCATAGGTGCATAAAGCAGTTTCCAAATCTGTCTAGGAGCTCACGAATTGGAAAAATCAATTAGGCAAGATAATAGATGATGGAAGGGCAACTCATACATTCTTTTCTTAGGAGAAAAGAGTGGAGGACGATGAGAACAAAAAACAAGTTAACTTCACCTACTCAAACTTTCCCAATTGCCTTAAAACTCAGAAAAAACAGGCAATAAAGCAGAAAAAGCAGACATTCACTAGGAAGCCCAGGAATAAAGTATATTTGATTCCAAGTGGTTTCCCAAGTGCTCCATGACTCAAATTTAGCAATTTTGACCACTTTGGATGTGTGGAGGACAACTTGCATAAGGTGGAATATGGAAACTAGACAAATCAGACAAAATTTGGATTAATCAATGTCTACGGTAGCTAACTATGGGTTGATTATTCTAACAGGTACTTTAGAACAAGGAGAGGTACCTTAATGGTTGTATTCCTTCCAAGAACAAAGTGGATTTTTTTTAAGGAAAAAACTAAGGCCAACACATGCTTTTAAATAAAAAAGAACTTGACCTCAGACTTGAACAATGTTTGAGTCATGAAATTTTACAAGCTTATTGTGGTTATTAGAGTCATTCTGGATCAATGTGCCTAAACTAGTTTGTTTAGTAGCATTGGTATATATTTAAAAATATTGGTTAAAATTAGGCTTAGTGAGGATGGGAGTGGAAACAATGGCATGTTTTATGGCCTAAAAGGCTATGTGTGCTTCATAATTCCAATCAAATTCCACATCTTTTTGCAACAACATATTCATTTGATGATTTGGGAAAAATTAGGCACAAACCGGCAAACTAAATTGATCATTCCCATGAAGGACTGGAAATATTTGCTTTGATGTAAGAGAAGGGAGTTCTTAGATGGTGTATATTCTATTAGTATTAATCCTCAAATCCTTCATTGACATGATATGTACTAACAATTTCCCCTTAGTAGCATCGAACATGGACTTGTTTAGGTTTAGGGAAATGTCTATTATTCTAAATCTAAAAAAAACCCATCGAAGATTATCAAAATGGTCATAGTTATTTTCAAATTAAATATTAAGTCATCTAATAAAATATGGATAATAACTCTTATCAAGTCATTGGAAGTGATATACATCTCCCTTTGAATGGTAGCATCATGGCTCCGAAATTAATAAGATGATAGGAAAATGTGCCCTATCTCATGTTAAATGTAATATTATATCAATATATTGAGTTGATTTTTATATGATTGTAACTTCAAAATTCCATCTAAGAAAGAAAACACCTTAGAGCCATAAAGTTGTTGTAGGATAGTGTCGATAAAAAGTAGGGAAAATTTATCTTTGACACTAACCTTGTTCAATTCCCTAAATTCTATGCAAAGGAGAATGTCGCCATTGTTTTTTTGAACCAAAACAAGGCTGGAAACCCATTTAGAATAGAATGCCTATAGAATCTTATCAATCTCCTTTCTTATGACAACGTCAATTTTAGGGTTTACTTGTCTTTGTTTCAGTCATACGGGTGTAGCTCTTTCCTTTGAATGGATAGAGTGTTGAACAATGTTAATATTAAATCCTCTAAGTTCTTGGTATGACGATGAAAATATATCTCTGATTTCATGGAAAAGGGGAAAATTTTTCTTTATTCTCCTTGGTGCACTAGAATCCTACATATATGAATTTTCGCTCTTTTTCAAATTCAATCTTGACAATGATGGTAGGGCCAATCTTTTTCTTAGGAGACTTAGAATTCAAAATCTAACCTATGGGAACATCATTCGATGAGGATATAGTCTTGATCGGTACTAATCCTTTGAGATATAAATTCTTCTCTAGGTTAATAATCCCGGGAGGTGGAGGCACTTCTTCTCCTTGGTTTTCTAGGAAACAACATATGTCCTCATCATCCTCAAATATTTTCCATGTTTCATCATTATCGAGAACATAAGGGGATTATAATTAAACGATGTCACAACTATGATTGAATTTTGAATGTTGTTGTCAAGGGATATAATTTGACATGAATAATTTATTGACTACCATATCCATCCCATGAAAAATATATGTAAGGTTGAATGAGAGGACTTTCTCAGTAAGATGGTGAATGACTTGCACATACCTCTTGAAAAATTTCATACATGGTCTATAAATTGTCTTGGTTATATCAATGACCAACTTATATTTTCCAAATTTGTAGATGTTGGAATCCTAATTATAAATCTTTATGAATACCTAAGTAAAAATCATTAAATTCAAAAATATTATTTGTGTTAGAAATTCATTTTGAAGGAAAACTGATGAGGATTATCAGAAGGGGAAAAGAAAATGATATCGATGACATTTTCATCACTACAGGAGGCTATGTAAAATTTCAAGGTTGGGCATGTGATTCATGTTCCTCCTCTATAAAAAAAAAGTAAGTTCCAATACCAATTTCAATATAATCAACCTATGGAATGGGAACTTTCTCAATTTATGGCATGATTTGAGGTTCTCTCATGGTAATAAATGTATTCCTATTGCAGGGAACAACAAGGTGAGTCACATCAAGGATTATATAACACTGAATTAAATTATTCCACTCTCATATTAGGATCATTGAAAAATTACCATCCTCCATATAAGATACTAGGAAGTTACATTTGGTTTTGAACTTAGGATTAGAGCAAATGGTTAAGGTGAGGTATTTGATTTGGTCAATGGTGGGTTGTACCTTCTATTGAACTTGAGCATATTCCTAGTTTCACCCATATAAGTTATGCTAAGTTTCCCCATGATTACTTTGTACATGATATTAGGATAATAAACCCTATTGATAAACCATGGATGATTGATATTATACATAATTATCACTGAGACGTAAAAAGTTGGGTACTTAGATTCGGTCTATCTATTTCGATGGAATTTAATTGAATTGTCATTTTGGAACAAGTCATGGACACAATAGGCATGGTAAGAGCTCTATTGTAATTTTGTTGTTGCTCAATTTCTCTAAGAACATCTAGAAATTTGGTGTTATCCTTCAAGGATTGAAAATTAGTTTCCATGTTTTAATGTTATAGTGATTAGGGAAGGTGGGAATATATTGTGAAACAACTCTATAATTATGATATTGAACGATAGGTGGGAGTATTAGCATACGGATGGAACGCTTGGAAATTTTTTCAATGGGATTTTCCTTATTCATTGAAAACTTGGGGTTAGATATGGATTTAGGTTTGAATTGAGACTAAGACATTGTCATGAAAAAAAGACTTCATTAACGATTCCTATTCAATTACAACTACTATAGGAATACCTTTCCTCCCTTTGGCTCATTCTTTGGATAATAATAAAGGTTCACAAATTGAGGTGTCATGTGTCTCATTGCAAAAATTGCACCAATTATTCTTGGGATACTTGTCAAATTGAGGTACATCAAGGTGGAACTAGACACGACAATGGTAGTACAAAAAGCAGTGCAACTAGAAAATGCCATATTAATAGAATACAATGATCAACAAGGGATATGGTCTCGGGAAATAGATTGGGTGACAATATTTTTGAACTAGTCAAGGACCGTTACCCTATTTTTTATGGCTTCAAGTAGTTCCAACTCAAAAGGTTCACATAATATTCTATGGGATTTTCTTAGAGTTAAGGACATGCACAAAGGTAAAGGTAAGGAATGAATTAGATTCTTTTCTGATATGGTCTCTAATTTATGTTGATTCCAAAAATGGTTCAAGAGGTAATAATGAGGAAACACCCTTAGAGGATTGGTTAGGGGGGACAGGGAGATGGAACCCCAGTCATTGTTTGAATCCCTCTTTGTTGATTAAACATGCAAAAGTTAAATGAAGAAAAGTACATATAGTATCCAAATAAATAAAACTATTACATAAACTAAGTGAAACTATGTTAATAAAAGAATGCACGTAAATTACTAACTAATGAAGATAAATTGAAATTTTAAAATACTAAGCAATGTAAACTAGTTGTAAAAAATCATTAGAATATTTACATTTGAAAGTACTATAGTAGATGAGCATTAGCTCATTGAACACATATTTTAAATTGTAGAAAATAACATAACATAAAAAATTGTTAATGAGATAATATTCATTAGTTCTACGCATATTGACAAAATGAAATTATCTTATCTTATTAATCCATGTTATATTATTGCACTAAGCCAAACTAGTATAAAATTGAGTCACAATAATCTAAGGACCAAGACAAAAAAATTCCTATAGATTCGATAGATGAATTTTACTCAAAGAAATGGCATCAACAGTCCAAAATGAACTTGCAGCTGTATGTTTTCTTATCATTAATCAGAATAATAGTTACAATGCAATACAATGGCATAAAGAGACATGCAATTAAAATCCAAGAGAGGCCAATCGAATTGGGTGCATTAGAGTGGCTTAGCTATCAGTTAGACACCACTCAACACATCAATTAACCACTTAACTCAACATAATTGACTCTAACTGACTTGGAGGTAGTTTAGACTGAGTCTAACTTAATAGAACTCAACTACATGCCAACAAGTACGTGAGGGAACCTATAAGAATTCAGTTAACTGAGATGAACTGAATTGAGTCACCAAAAGTAGGTGGAGGCGCCTTTAATCACTCCAGTTAACTCCTTTTACCCAAAAATAAGCAAAATAATGAGCAAGGATCTTTTACAACTTTAGTTTAATTGAAAGGTAGGTGAAACAACCTCCATTTGACTGAATGGGGAAAAAATGTCATGCAGATCAACCCATATTTTCTCCTATATTGAAGGAGGATGCTCAGTTAGGCTCCTCGATTGAAGGAGGAGATCCAGTTTTATGACGTAACCACATGTTTGAGTCAAAACTTAGGATAAGTGGTAAATTAGGATAAAATAAGCCAAATAATGATGTGTGGTTGGAAAATGACTCCAATACCCCCCCTTAATCTAATCTCATGTGGAGGAGTAAAAAAATAGGGCTCCGATAATAAAGGCCATAGGTCACCCTTTACAAATTTAACTCTAAAACGCTCAAAATAACTAAGACAAGAAAAGAGGAAAAACCCAGTGAGAAAGAAAACCCCCCCTCAAAGTTAACACTAAAGAACTAATTTGACTTCACCATGATGGAACTCACCCCCAACAGTGAACGAAGGTAAGATAACTTCTTCTCAGTGAAGTTCTTGGTGAAAATGTCTGCAATTTGCTCATTTGTGGGGCAATATTGTAGAACAATTGTTCTATCATGTATAAGCTCTATGATGTAGTGCATGTGGATATCAATGTGTTTGGTTCTCTATCTATGAAACTGATCCATTGAGATCTTTATATCACTTTTATTGTCACAAAAAATGACATTCGAATTAGTACTACCAACGTTGAACTCTGCTAGAATACTTTGCAACCAAATTGCCTGAATGCATACATTGACCGCTCCCCTGTACTCTGCCTCTGTTGAAGATAAGGAAATGGTGGAATTATTCTTGCTTGAAAAAAAAAATGCCCTCCACCAAACATTAAAACATAGGTGTAAGTAGGCTTCTGATCAAGGCTATCTTCAACCCAATCCGAATCTGTGAATCCCACCAATTCTAGATCAAAACCTATAGCATAGTGGATGCCATAGTTTCTAGTATCCTTCACATAATGTAGAATACTCTTGGCCTCCCTCCAATGAATTTCATGAGTCGGTTTCATGTACCTTGATACAAAATTCAAGGCATAACAAATATCAGGCCGCTTGAATGTGCCAAGTATAGAAGACTTCCAATCAATTTCCTGTAGATAGTGGAATCGACCTCTGGTGTAGAATTTCCTTTCTCAAGACTGAATCCTAAGAGGAATGGGAAAGGTGAAGCCTTAAAATCAACCATACTAAAATTAATTATAAGTTCTGAAACATAATTTGATTGGATGATCATTATCTCATCATAATCTTGATGTATTTCCAAGCCAAGAAATTGCCTTAGCAGGCCTAGATCACCCATGTCAAACGCTTGACGCAAAGTGATTTTTATGAAGCTGATTGAAGCAAGTGTGCTTCCTTTAATTAAAAAAATAAACATACAGAACTATAATGATTAAATCACCTTCATATATATGTAGGTACAAATTTGATTCAGACTTACATCTTGCAAATTTTTGTGATAACATAAAAGAGTTCATATTTGCATACCAAGCTCTTGGGGCATGTTTCAATCCATACAATGATTTTTGAAGTATGAAAAAAATGTTGGGTATGATATGTAACCTTTATAATTATTCATGTAGATCTCTTATTTCAGATCCCCATGAATAAAATAACTCTTCACATCCATATGGTGCACCTCCCAGTGTTTGGATAATGGCTAAAACTAGCTGAATAGAATCCATCTTTGTCATCGGTGCAAAGGTTTCTATATAGTCCACTCCTTGGAATTGTGAGAATCGTTTTTCCACCAAACAATATTTATATTTTTAGGTTGATCCATAAGCATAAACCTTAGTGTGGTAGACCCATTTACATTGAACAAGTTTCCTCCCAGGTGGAAGGGAAACTAGCTCCCAGGTTGCATTTTTTCTAAAGAGATAGATACTCTTCATCCATGGTAGCTTTCCATATTGGATCATGTTGGGAATGATAATATGAATTAGTATCATATCTAACCATAATATATAAATTATCATATAGAAAATGATCAGTGCAAGAAAAAGCAATACATGCTATTTGATATTCTCCACGAGTTCTTCTTGGATCAACAAGCTTTCCAATGTTTGACCCGACGGAGGAGAGAGTATTTTCTCCCCATTTTGGTAGATGAGTGGGCTCATTTGGATATGATTCAGAAACTAATATTTAAATCTCACTGATATCAAAAATTACCTCTGAAATATCATAGTACAAACTTTCACTTTCATCCTTAGATTTGTCATCAAAAAGAGGAAGCGATTTTGCAATTTCTTCCTCTACTAGTTTCAAATATTGAAGAGGTTCTTCAAAGTGGAAAATTATATTGATGATTATATTTGTTAGTTATAATATTCAAGATATTATATATTTTTTATTCTTCATCATACCCATGAGGATACACTCAACACTCTGTGGTTGCAAAGACTTTCTTTTATCCAGTGGAATTCTAGCCCAAGCAGTGGACCTGAAAACCCTGAGATTGGACACATCATGCTTGTGACCGGTGTAATATTAGAAAGGTGTTATCCCTTTGACAAATGAATGTGGAACCGTGTTTTGAATGTATGCAGAAACATTCATAGACTCAGCCCAAATATGTTTATCCAAAACCTTGGACTCAAGCATATAGGTTGTCATCTCCTTCAGTGCTCGGTTTTTCCTTTCTGCTACACCATTTTGCTGAGGTGTGTAGGGAATAGTGTGATGGATATTGATCCCATTTTCTGCAAAAAATTGTAGAATCTATGATTTAATGTATTCACCACCATTATCAGATCTGAGATATTTGATCTTTCTCGCAGTAGCAGTCTCAATGAAAGCTTTAAAATCTATGAAGTTTTCAAGAACTTCTGATTTCTTGCTGAGAAAGTAGACCCATGTAAATCTTGAAAGGTAATATATGAATGTAAGCACATACCTCGAGAAATTAATGGAGGTTTTTGGCATTGGACCTCTGATATCAGAATGGATCATCCCCAAAATACATGTATCTCTGCTTTCTTTTCCCCAATCAAACTTATGCTCAGGATGCTTGCCTACTATGCATCCCTTGTAGATCCCTTTTGAGGATTTGATTGCCGGAAGGCCTTCAACCATGGAATAATTTTGTAGTAGCTGCAAATATTTATAGTTTAGGTGTCCAAAACTATCATGCCACAACCGACCGACATCATTCCCATGAGTCAACAGGGCACTAGGCTTTGAATCAGGCACAAAATTGGAAAACTCATACGTATTATCAATGCTATTTTCTTTCCCTACAACAATGAATTTTCCCATGGCTATCTCAGATATCTCAAAACCATTTGGGTTGAAAACAAATCTTTTAGGAAAACCAGTGTGTGTCATTTGATACACAGAAAACAAGCTTGAAGCTAAAGAGGGCACATATAGAACATTTTTAAAGCTGCCATGTTCTAGGTGGATAGTACCTTTGCCTTTTGATGAGACTTGAGAGTCATCTCCCATGTGGATGTAGATGCAGTTGTCAGAATCTAGTGATGTGAAAGAATAATTACAATGAAATACAATGGCATAAATAGCCATGCAATTCAAATCCAAGAGAGGTCATTCGAATTGGGTAAATGAGAGTGGCTTAGTTGTTATTTAGACACCACTTGGCACATCAGTTAACCACTTAACTCAACATAATTGACTCTAATTGACTCAGAGGTAGTTTAGACTGAGTCTAACTGAATATAAATCAACTACATTCCAACAAGTAGGTGAGGGAATCTATCTGAGTTTAGTTAGCTGAGATGAACTTAACCGAGTCACCAAAAGTAGGGGGAGGTTCCTTTAATCACTCCAGTTAACTGCTTTTAACCAAAAATAGGAAAAATAATGAAGAAGGCACCTTTAAAACTTTAGTTTAACTAAAAGGTAAGTGAAACAACCTCCACTTGATTGAATGGGGTGCATCTGTCATGCAAAATAAACCCAAATTTGGTCCTAGATTGAAGGAGGAGGCTCAGTTAGGTTTCTCGATTGAAGGAGAAGACTTAGTTAGGCTCTCTGATTTAAGGAGGAGATACAGTTGATGATGTAGTCACATGTTTGAGTCAAAAACTTAGGATAAGTGGTAAATAAGGCCAAATAATCCAAATAATGATGTGTGGTTGGATAATGACTCCAAAAATGATCTTTTTAATCCATGTTAAAGTAAAATATTTATATTCCAAAGACAATTAATATATACAATCCAAAAACAAAATAAAAGAAATAAAGTAACTAATAAAATAAAAGGTGATTCATAAAAATAATATCTTAGGAAAAATATTTAGGTATGACAAATAAAGTTTTTAATTAATGGAATTCAATAATAAGTCAATACATAACAACTCGCAATTGGCTTGGACCCTGGAGGATGAGAGGTTCTTGAGACCCTATGATGCATTCAACATTCCATGGATTAGCCAAGGAAACCCAAAATAGCGTGAATACGATCACACTTGGACTATCTCGAAGTAACCTAGATACATGAAATAATTAGACTTAAAATTTATAGAAAAGAGAAAAAAATGTTGATAAATAAATGCTCTGTTTTCACCCTAATGGATGGACCTAGAAGTAGTATTACCTACCATTTTCGCACTATGAACCTCTCAAAAGACCACTTGTGAAATGGAAAAAACTATATGGAACAAAAGTATACCTTCTCTGCCACCTTCGATGTGTATAAGCTTGCTTTAAATTTTATTTAAAGAAATCCAAGGGATATACAAAGTGTTTCATATTCCCTAAGAATATCAAACATTAAAAAACGCTCACTAGTTGGTAGAAGAATGGATGCCTAAACATGCTCGACAATATGGTTTACTAGTTGAACATGGCTTTGAAGATTTTTTACATTAGAAAACTTTGGATATTTTTTTTATAAATACTCCACTCGTTGGTGGCCTATCTCCAATTTTAATCTAATATGTTCCAACACTTCGGATATGATATTGTAACCATGATTTGTGGGTGAGGTTTCCTTTATAAAATTATTCCTTGTTGGCGGATTCCTTCTTATATGCTACTTGATTTGTTCTTTGCCGAAAATGAATCATAGAATGTCTTTATTTATGCTTGGAACCTTAAATCTAATTTCTTATGATGATTACACAAACATATATCACTTGATAGACTTGATCTGATTCCTTGTATCATATATGTCTCATTACAGATCACATATGGGGTTTTGCAATAATAGCGTTGTTGAAAAATCATGAAATTTATTTCCTAACATTTGGACTACCCTATTGTATGTGTCTTATTGGGGTTCCCTCTAATACACACTTTTGAATCGTCAATAAGCATATCCCGAAAAGGTCTATACCAGACATGTCTCATCGAATTTTTCACATTAGATTCATGATTGTGTTCCATCAAAGATATTCCCAAAAACACATATCCTACAAGGCTCACATCGAAACCCTTAGCCATTAGACATAGTTTGGGTTGGCTCAAATACATCATAGTTTCCCTATGTACTCTCCTCATATAACTAGTAATGATTCCTCTCTAATATCCCTTCACCAATATAGCATTAAAGAGTTTAATCATAAATGTGACTGATCCTAATTGGGGCTCACGATCGTGCATTCTCCTGTACTTTATCATTGGCCATTTTGACCCATCAACAAGTATCAAGGAAATGTTTGCCATAATTGTTCTAATTGGTATTATGAAACTACTTTTATCTTCTTTTCTATTCTATTTAATTAGATCCCTTGCATCCATGACACATACAGTTTTTTAGAATCGTTTAAAAATACAAAAGTCAACCTAGTTATACTCATTTTCCACCTAGAGAAAAACTTATCAATGACACGTTTAGTGGTATTATTTTGTGTAAATCTTGGAATTCCTAAAATATCATGCAAATTATTCTCATCTAAATTTTCTAATCCATTAAAATATTTATATAACCATTCTGAATCATGCTTCTCAAATAAATATTTTGGAGGATGTAAAACATTATGGAGGAAAATGATTGTTAAATCATAACATAATGGAGGTAATGGAGATTTGTGGTTACCCTAAAATTAAAATGCAAATTGTTATGCATTCTACATGATTATGTTGGATAGAAAATATCATATATGCCATGCCAAAATATTGCAGGAATGAATGACATTACTACTATCTTACCACCTTAGGCTTGTTACAACTACCATTGATCACCAACAAAGTGACATATTCTCCATCTCATGTGTGTGAATGTATTCATCACTAGAGAAACAAATGATAAAATTCATGAGATTTTTCATTAAGTATTATCACCTACACCAATCCCTTGTCTTTCTAATGTCAATCGCCTCCAATGTATCTCCTTCTCTTTATTGACACCCTCGATGTGCTTTTAGACTTAAAATATGATGGTTCAATTCTGATGTGAACATTTTAAAACTTCACCCCCGACAAGGATCTTCCAATATCATCAGTGTTATCCATCGAGCTTTTCCAATACACCCCTAAAATAATATCTCAATAAGAAATACATGCTTCATCACTCCTGGTATGCCATATATCTCTCTTTAAGACTCTCCTGTTGAGTTCCTTCATGGCTTTCCTTTGATACAATATCCCCAATGAAAACTTTCCCATGAACTCCTGTTGATAAGTCAGCCTCTGATGTTTTCGTCCAATCCAACGACTGTAATTTGTTGATTATGATTATGGGGATACTGTAAGAACAAGAAATGGAAAGAGGGAGACTAGAAAATGTGGAGGTCTCTTGGGTTATTATTATTGGAAGATGAAGGAACAATTGAATCTGAGTTAAACTGATCCCCAACTAGGTGGACTTTGATAGTTATATGGGATTGGCATCACAAGTAAGTAGTAGAAGATTGGCATAAGAGGAGAAAAAAAATGTTGATTGTGAAAATGATGATAAGTATATTACAAAATATGCAGAGATGATTTGTTGTGGAGTAATTAGAAACTAACAGTGGGGAAGCATGTAGGTTTCTCAGATGGTTATGTTGTGAAATTTTGCAATCATGCCAATGTTGAAAATCAACAAAATATTGTTGAATGTGGTTAACCAAGGTTGGTTTTTATTATTTTGGTTGGCCATGGTCCAAAATGGATACATTGTATTTGGACATTTCTTAATTGTTATGTCCCATTACAACATTCATCTTGGTTTAATTATGGTTGAATTATGCCAAATTACTTTGTAGTATTCAAAGATTGAGTTTGGTTGAGTTTCGTTGGCCATGGTTCTTAACCATTATGTTGTATTTTGACGTTCCTCAATAGTTATCTCTCATTACAACTATCGTGTTGGTTAGTTATGTCAAATTACTACATTTCTAAAGAGTTACATTGTAATGCAAGGTTCAATCAGGTTTATGTTGCATTGAGTTTGGTTGGCCATGGTTTTCTATGGTTGAAAATAGTTGACTACGTTAAAATGGCTATGTCACCTTGTGACATTCATTGTGTCTTACTTATGTTTAATTGCTACATTAATGAATGGCTATGTTGCATTGGAACATTCAATAAGGATTATGTCCTTAGTTTGCTTGATTTGGTTGGTCGACCATGGTTATGTGACATTAAAACATCCATTTTCTCTTGCTTATGTTCATGTTCTACATTATTAAATGGTTACTTTGCATTACATCATTCATCTTATGCCACATCGTGACATTCATATTGGATTACTTCTGTCAAATTACTACATTCCTAAATGGTTCCAGTGCATTGAAATCTTCATTAAGGGTTATGCTACATTATGTTTTACTTTACTTGGTCATGGTTGTTTGGAATTTCAACTTGGATTACTTATGTTGAATTTCAATAATCCATAATGGTTACATGACATGATGATGTTTATTAAGGGTTATGTTGCATTTAATTTTGTTGACTTTAGTTGGATATGGTTTTGTATGGTTGACTATGGTTGGTCATGTTTGGCTATGGATGGATTATAGTTAATCATGGTTGATGAAGTTTGACTATGTTTGAATTTGGTTTATTGTGGATAACTTTGGTTGATCATGGTTTTCCATGTTTGAATCAAGGAAACATTTAGGGGTGAAATTTATCCCATGGGTTATTTTTCAACCTTTTTCCCAGAAAATTGATTCACCAATTTGCCATTTTTTCAAAGATGATTTACTAAAATTCCATGATATACCAATTTTCCATTTATATTTGCAAATTTAAGTATTATTAATATTCACCAAGGTTTCTACACTTTGAAAAAACTATGGATCCTTAAAATTTCCACTGGTTTGACATGTTTAATTATGGTTGGATAATGTTGAATATGTTTGGTCACGTGTGACAAAGTTAGACCTTCTTTAACCATAGTTGACTATGTTTTGACCATGGCGTCCAACTTGAATAAGTTTATGATGGTTGAATAAGTTTGGCCATAGTTAAACATGGCTTAATTTGGTTAACCATGGTTGAATTTAGTTAACTATACCATGGATGACTATCATGTTTGACATTTTTTAGGTAAGCTTAACCATGGTGAACCATCATTGATAATAGTTCACCATAGATGTTAAATTATGGTTGACAGAGTTTGAGCATAGTTAATATTGGAATACTATTTTTTTACAATTATAGAATTTATCTAACCATGGGTGAATATTGTTGAATTTTGTTAACAATGGCTAAATTTAGTGAAGAATGATGACTTTGATTAGTTAACATTACCATGTTTTACCATGGTTAATAATGTGTGATAAATGAAGGTTGAATAAGTTTGGATATTGTTTACCATTGCTGATTGTTGTTTGACAAGGCTTGAATTTAATTAACCACCATTGACTTTAATGAACCATTGTTGAATTTAGATAGCCATAGTCAAATTTAGTGAGCCAATCTTGATTATGGTTGACTATGGTTAGATAAAGTTAACCATATTTAGTTATCGTTGATGATGGGTAATTTGATTATGGAGTATTCTAATTAATCATGATTGACCATGATTAGACATGTTTGACTAACACAAGACCTACACCTTGATGATCAAAATCTCATGGTAAGTTTTGATGTCGTTTATCTCTTTACAAAATTCCAAGTCCCTGAAGCTCTCAACATCATTTCCTAATTTGTTGATAAGGAAACTCTTCCTCTTATTGAAATTTGTCTCTCCTCTACTTTTTAATGTTTCAAAAGTAAATTTTATGAACAAACTGAAGGAATTTCCATGGGATCCTTTTTATTTGTTGTTGTTGCTAACATAATTATGGAAAATTTTAAACATTATCCCTTAACTCTTTTTCTCTCAAACCAAAATGTTGGTTTCGGTTTGTAGATGATACGTTTGTTATTTTTCCACATAGACACACCTCCCTTGACAACTTTCACAATCACTTAAATAACATTTCATCTCACTTTAAATTTACCATGGAAATCCATCAAGGTGACTCCATTCCATTTATTGATGTCTTGGTCACCCAATAATAAGGTTGCTATCTCTCTTATCAAGTATATCGAGAAAGACCCACACCGATTTCTACCTCAAAATCCACTCCCATCATCACCCTTCTAAAATCTCTGTTTTCCTCAAAAAATTGATCACGAGATTAGTACGAATATCTTCCCCCCAACATCTTAATAAAAAAAGAGAGCACCTTATTAAATTCCTCATGACCAATGGGTACTTTAGATACCTCATTAACAAAAAATTTCAACAAGTCCTGCATCCCAAGCCCAAACCCCCTAAACCCTCCCCACCACCCCTTTCAATTCTCTCTCTGCCTTATATTCATGGAATCACATATCACATTTCTAAGATATTAATTAAAAAAAACATCAAGCCCATATTTAAATCCCATAAGACTCTTAATCAATTATTCATGAGTGTTAAAGATAAATCAAACCCCTTCCTATCCCAAGGCGTCTACCAAATTCCTTGTTTATGTGGGAAAACCTACATTGGAAAAACATGTAGATCCATTCAAACCATATCAAAGAACATATCGTTGATACCAATCATAATTGAGTTAACAAATATGAAATCGTTGAGTACTCTTTCAAGTATAAACATCACATTTTCTTCGATCAAAAATAAAATCCTTGCCTCCACTTCTCGTTATTTATCAAGACTTATTAGAAAAGATATCCAAATTGAAAAACATCCTAACAACTTTAATCAAGAAGATGGCTATAAACTATGTCAGTCTTGGGAACCTCTAATCCATCAACTTACTCATCATTCGTACCTTACTCCTTTATGCACTACACTTTCTTTTTTACTTCTTCAACCAAGATTTTTATTAATTTTATTTAATTTAATTTATTTTTAATTATTTTATTTTATTTTATTTTATTCATTCTTATTTTAATTAATTTATTAATTTATAGGTTATTAATGCTTACCTTTGCATCTTTTCTTAATTAACGCCCTCCCCACTTTTTAGGGTTTTAATATTTCTTTAATTAATTGAAACCCTTACTTCCCTCTTTTTACTCCACACTTGAATTTATATTTATATTTAATTATTCTTATATTTTTCCTTTTACTTCTAACTATATCTTACACTAAAGAAATTACTTATTGATTATCCAATTAAACTCCATTTTTACTCTTTTGAATCTTTTCAAATACTATAATAAAATTAATAGACAATTGAATAACTTTATCCATCTCTTTTTATATCTTTTAGTCTTTTTAACCTTTGACTTTTCTCCACCTAAAAAATTAATTAGTTAAAATAATAAAATAAAATTCTTTATTACATTATTTTATTTTATTTTATTTTCAACATTATTTTTCTCAACTTTATCCCGAAACATTTTTTCAATAATTTTTATAATTAACGACTAGTTTTTATAATTAATGGCTAGTTTTTAATTTTCTATTTATACTCTAGTGCCCTCTTCTTTTCTATTGTGCCATAGCTTCAAATGATTCCGATGATGGGTGGAGCGTCCACTCGAAACACGTTGGTCACTTCTAAATTTCTACATAGTGCAAATCCATAAGCTTGCACACAATGAGTGAACAATGTGGAAACATTCATGTGAAAATTACTCACCTCTATGGAGGGGATTGTTTCAAGGAAAATTAGGTCTTTGAGAAGCTCATATTAAAATTGCAGAAAAAAATGTTGGATCTTACATTTCTTAAATGTTGCAGGGATTCTTCCTTCTTACCCACTTTCATTCAAATTAGGCATCATCTCTGGAGGCATGCCCATCAACGACTGTTAGTTAAACCTAGAAAAGTTATTCTTAGAGAAAAAATTCAAACCACCAGATTAGATTTAGCTCGACTCTCTTCCTAGGTTTGGTCTCTTCACCTTAAACTTTATTCTACTATAAATGTTAGTATTTGGAATTTAATTGATTTTAGGTCTCATTTTTCCTTCAAATCCTTTATATTTAAAATTTCTACTTGTCAAAAACAAAAATTCTCTATTCTTTACTATAACCAATCCTCTATTGCTCTCTCCTCCCACTCAACATCCACTCATTCTCACATTTCTGGGCCTCACTCCTTACACAACTCGCTCTCTTGTTATGGTTCCCCCTCTCATTATGGTGACCTCTCTCACCTTGAATTCTCACTCAACCAGAACTTTGTTAGATAAAACCGTATCCTCAACCTTTATAGCCACTCCTCCAACCCCTCTCAAAACTATGACCTTTCCATAGTCCACCATCAACCCCAACTTCCTTCTCTCTCACCACCCAATCCCCTAACTCCCCAACTGAATTCACTCTTATTGTCATCCTCCTCAACTGCATCACTTAGATCTCCCTCCAAATCACCATTTTTCTATCCCTCATCAAAGTCTTCTCCACTCATTGTGACTCCCCTTGTGACCTACACCCCTATTCCCCATTCATACACCACTTCAAATCCCTTTCACGACCCATATCCACCCAACACCTCCATTCCAAAGCCCTTTAGCGATCCTCCTCCACCCATTGCTTACTCCTCAAATCCCTCTCACCAATCCACTCTATCCCTTAAATATACACAACCTTCTCCTCATCGGTCTCACACCACACTTCCATCCAATGAATACAACCCCCCTTTGAGTAATTCCACTCCCTCTACTCCTACCTCCATCCACACTACAAATATTGGTCGATCCCACCCTCAATATTGTTTTATCAGTTCCTTTCATTCAACTAGTTCTTTAAAATTTGTCTCCATTTGTGATTCTAAATCAACCTCCAATATTTTATCTCCCTCTTCAAACTTATCCCTTATTCGCTTCTTTCTCCGTCCATTGTCATCAACCTTTCTTCTTTTAATTTAGATCATCCCTCCTTATCTCTTCTTCAAAAATGATTTAATTATGCAGTTGTTACTCATTATCTTCCAATTGAGGATATCTTGTGCTCTGTTGAATCTATTACCACCCATCTCCCATCCCATGAAGCTAAATAAATTCAACAAGATTGCTCCCAAATATTAAAATCTTCCAAGCTTCCTAAATCAAATCTTCCCAAAGAGGAACTCTTAGCTCTTAAAAGACATAATTCCAACCTTGGCATTATCATCATAAAGGCATATAAAGGCAATGTGACTATCGTTATGAAATCTTTGGATTATGAAACCAAATTACTAGATCTCCTCTCTTCATCTTCTTATAAAATCCTCTCCTCCAATCCTATTACCAAGATCACCAATCTAGTTTCTAAAGCTATTAATTCTTGTTCACTTGACCCCTTAATCAATAAACACATTCTTCCCCACAATCCCCAACCCCCAAATATTTATTGCAAACCTAAAATCCATAATAAATATATCTCTCTTCTACCCATTGTTAGCACCATCAGTTCCCCTACTTATGCCCTCTCCCATTTCTTGTTGAGAAACAAAAAATATTCACGAGGAAAACCCAATCTTTCATTAAAGACTCTCCTGATTTTATTCACAAAACACATGAGCTACACCTTGATGATCATGATCTCATGGTAAGTTTTCATGTCATTTCTCTCTTTAAAAACATCCCATTCCTTGAATCTCTCAACATCATTTCCCATTTTGTTAATAAGGAAACTCATCATCTTATTGAAATTTGTCTCCCCTCTACCTTTTTTTGTTTCGAATGTAAATTCTATATACAAATTGAAGGAACTACCATGGGATCTTGTTTATTCCCTGTTGTTGCTAGCATATTTATGGAACACTTTGAAACACTAGCCCTTAACTTTTTTTCCCACAAACCAAAATGTTGGTTTTCATTTATAGTTGATATGTTTGGTATTTGGACACACGAACACACCTCCCTTGACAACTTTCACAATCACTTAAATAACATTTAACCTCACATTTAATTTACCATGGAAATCCAACAAGGTAAATCCATTCCCTTTCTTGATGTCTTGTTCACCCGACAACAAGGTGGCTCTCTCTCTTATCAAGTGTATCGAAAAATTACCCACACCAATAGCCACCTCCACGTCCACTCCCATCACCACCCTTCTAAAAAATATGTTGTCCTCAAAACTTTTATCACCAAAGCAGTTCCAATATTTGACCCAAAACATCTTAATAAAGAAAGAGTGAACCTTACTAAATCCCTCATGACCAATGTGTACTCTATATACCTCATTACCAAAACTTTTCAACAAGTCTTGCATCCCAAGACCAAACTCCCCAAACCCTCCACACCACCCCTTTCAATTATCTCTCTTCCCTATATTCATGAAATCACATATCACATTTCTAAAATTTTGATTAAAAAGAAAAACAAAATCATATTTAAAACCCTTAAGACCATTACGCAATTATTCAGGAGCGCTAAAGATAAATCAAACCCCTTCCTATCTCAAGGCATCTACCAAATTCCTTGTTCATGTGGGAAATCCTACATTGGAGAAATAGATAGATCCATTCAAACCCATCTCAAAGAACATATCGTTGATACCAATCATAATCGAGTTAACAAATATGAAATCATTGAACACTCTTTCAAGTCTAAACATCACATTTTCTTTGATCTAACAAAATCCTTGCCTCCACTTCTCGTTATTAATCAAGGCTTATTAGAGAAGCCATCGAAATTGAAAGACATACTAACAACTTTAATCTAGAAGATGGATATAAACTAAGTCATCCTTAGAAACCTCTAATCCATCAACTTATTCACCATTGATATGTTACTCCTTTATTCACCACTCTTTCTTTCTTTACTTTTTCACCCAAGGTTTTTATTATTTATATTTTATTTTATTTTATTCATTCTCATTTTAATTAATTGGAAAATATCTAGGTTATGAATTCTTACCTTTCCATATTTTCTTAATTAACCCCCTCCGCCCCTTTTATATTTTTAATATTTCTTTCATTAAGTCAAACCCTTAATTTCCTCTTTTTACTCCAAGTTTTCAACTTTTATTTATATTTAATTATTCTTATATTTTTCCTTTTACTTCTAACTATATTTTACAGTAAAACAATTACTTATTAATTATCCAATTAACCCCCATTTTTACTCCTTTGAATATTTTCAAATACTATATTTAAAATAATAGACAATTGAATACCTTTATCCATCTCTTTTTATTTCTTTTAATCTTTTTAACCTTTGACTTTTCTCCACTTGAAAAATAAATAAATAAATTAATTAATTAAAACAACTAAACAAAACAAAATAAAATTCTTTATTATACTATATTATTTTATCTTTCAACCTTAATTTTGTCGACTTTATCCTCGAACATTTTTTCTAAGTTTTTTTATAATTAACGACTAGTTTTTAATTTTCTATTTATACTCTACTTCCCTCTACTTTTCTATTATGCCATAGATTCCAATGATCCTAATGATGGGTGGAGGGTCCACCTGAAATGCCTCAGTCACTTCTAAATTTTTACTTATTAAAAATCCATAAACTTGCACATAATGACTTAACACTATGGAAACATTTATGTGCAAATTCTTCACCTTTATGGAGAGGATTGTCTCAAGGAGACTCGAGTCTTTGATAAGCTTAAATTAAAATTGTAGAAAAGGATGACGGATCTTACATTTCTTAAACATTGCAGGGATTCTTCCATCTTACCCTCTTCCACTCAAATCAAGCATCTTCTCGGAAGGCATGACCATCAACAAATCTTAGTCAAAACCAAACAAGCTATTCTTAGTATCGAAATTCAATCCACGAGATCAGTTTTAGTTCGACTCTCTTCCCAAGTTTTCTCTCTTCACCTTAAACTTGCTTCTACTATGAATTCCAATCTTTTGAATTTAATTGATTTTAGGTCTCACTTTTCTGTTGAATAATTTGTTATTAAAATTTATGCTTGTCAAAAACATAAATTCTCTAACCTTTACTATAACGAGTCCTCTATTTCTATATCCTCCCATTCGGCGTCCAGACATTCTCATGTTTCTAATCCACTCTCCTTACATAGCTCACTCTCTGATTATGGTTCCCCCTCTCATTCTAGTGGCCTCTCTCACCTCGACTTCTCACTCAACTAGAAATTTGTTATACAAAAACCTATCCTCATCGTTTATATCCACTCCTGCAACCCCTGTCAAGGTTGCGACCTTTTCATAGTCCACCATAAACCCCGATTTCCTTCCCTCTCACCACCCAATCCCCCAAATACCCAATCGAACTCACTCTTCCTATCGTCCTCCTCAGCCACATTTCTTATCTCTCCCTCCAAATCACCATTATGCTCTCCCTCATCGAATTTTTATCCACTCATTGTGACTCCTCTTGTGACATAACCCCTTCTTCCCCATTCATCCACCACTTGAAAGTCATTTCATGATCCATCTCCAGCCAAGGCCTCCATTCCAAATCCCTTTAGAGACCCTCCTCCACCCTCTGCTTCTTCCTCAAATCCCTCTTAATAATCCATTCTATCCCTTAACTCTGCACATCCTTCTCCTCATCGGTCTCACACCACACTTTCATCCAATGAATACACTCCCCCTTTGATCGATTCCACTCCCTCTACTCCTGCCTCCATCCACACTACAATTCTTGGTCGATCCCACCCTCAAGCTTGTTCTATCAGTTCCCCTCATTCGACTAGTTCTTTGAAATCTATCTCCATTTGTGATTCTAAATCAACCTCCAATATTTTAGCTCCCTCTTCAGACTCTAGGCCCTATTTGATTCTTTCTCCCTCCACTGTCATCAACCTTTCTTCTTTTAATTTAGATCCTCCCTCCTTATCTCTTCTTCAAAAATGACTTAATTATGCAGTTGTTCCTCATTATATTCCAATTGAATATATCTTGTTCTCTATTGAATCTATTACCACCCACCTCCCATCCCATGAAGCTGAAGAAATTCGACAAGATTTATCTCGAATCTTAAAATATTCCAAGCTTCCTAAATCCAATCTTCCTGGAGAGGAACTCTTAGATCTTAAAAGACTTAATTCCAACTTTGGCGTTATCATTATAAAGAAATATAAAGTCTATGCGACTACCATTATGAACTCTTTGGATTATGAAACCAAATTACTAAATCTCCTCTCTTTGTCTTCTTATAAAATCCTTTCCTCCAATCCTATTACAAAGATCACCAATCTAGTTTCTAAAGCTATTAATTCTTCTTCACTTGACCCCTTAATCAAGAAACACATTCTTCCCCACAATCCCCAACCCCCAATAATTTATGGCTAACCTAAAATCCATAATAAATATATCCCTCTTATCAAAATTGATCTCACGAGAATCTATGAACCAAGACAAAAATCACAAATAGATCTCACGAACAATTTACTCAGTATTGACATGAAACAGTGCAAGAAATGGCTTGCAACTGTAAAATGATTTCATTAATAAAAAATTAAATGGATATAATCTGGATGATGTTTACAATGTAATACGCTGGTATTAATAATTACACAATTCGAATACATGAGAGGAAATTCGAATTGATTGACTCAATCTAACTGTATGGATAACTGGACATGTATAAATCACTATTAGAGCCTAACTAGTTAGCTCCAGTTGTCTAAATCAATGGCTCAATCAGTTAGAATAATTTAAATGATTCTAACTGAATGTAACTAGATGTAATTGAATGTAACTAGATGTAGTGAATGTAACTGACTCATAACTAGGATTGACTAGTCACCAATTGAACTCAACTAAAGGAGGTTGGTGTCGACACTCCTAGTGGCTCCTAAATTGTCGGGTTTGGTCTAGGAAGTGCCTAAACTGATGCATGCAAGTGTAGTCAATGGAAGTTAGCCTCAATTAGTGTTCCTCATACTTTAGCAACTAGTACATGTGGCACAATTAGGCCATGTGAACCCAATGGTACTAGTGACTAAATACAGACTAAAAAGACTCCTAATTTATAACACCCCTTGTGAATGCTAACTTGGAAAATTGTGGGTCGTGGTAAATAATACCATAGGTTACCCATTACAACTAAATGCAAAGTAATTGCTTAATACAAACAAGGAAATAGGGAAAAACCTCATGGGAAAAATACCCCCCTCAAAGTAAATAGTGAATCGAGAAAAAAAATTGTTCTTCTATGCACAGGTATCCTGGGGCCTTCCATGTGAACTTGTCCATCCAAACTAAATGATTATGTCAAGAGGAATCTTCCTCTTTGGAAGAAGAATAATATGCTGAACTAAATCAGAAATATAGACAGTTGCTGGATGAAAACTGTACCCATGTACAACAATTGAAATCAAGCAATGAGAGAGAAAAAGTGCTTAAGAATTTGAACCATCTGAGGAACACCCAAGAAAATGATATATTGCAGCCTGCATGAACAGAAAACCATGTGAGTTAATGTCAGCTCCAAGTGTTAGGAGCAAGTATCCAGGTGGATGTAGAATGTACCCCTCTTTACTAGTTCTATGAGGAGATGAGCATGCGATCAATGGTAGAGAAGCCCCGGGATTGTGGAGAGAGAATGATTGATCTCCATAGTCTGATATACCTTTGGAATTAAGCAATTATTCACAAAATACAATATCAGCAACCTCATAAGAGAAAACTAACATCAAATCCCCAACATCAAATTTGAAGAAGACTTGTGGGACTTGATTTTTCACATCAAAATTTATGTGAGCAGCTACACGCATGACTAAAAGATCTTAGAACTTAAAATTTGAACCAAATAATATGAGATCATATCCAAATAAGATCATATCAGATCCAAATAGGTTCATATCAGATCCAAAAGTGTGTTCCACCAAGATGGTAGATGCACAACTTTCTCCTTCTTCGAAATTCTAAATTTTGGTTCATTCACTCCTATAGGAATTTGCTGGAAGATCAAGATAAATAAGAGTGAATGGATCACTCCCAAAATATGATATTCTTTCCAAAATATCCAAATAATTACTTATATACACATTATCAGCAACATTAGAGGGAGATAAATTGAATTCCTCTTCATTCTTTGAAGCAGTCACTGGCAAATTTTGCACAAAATTTAAGGAGGAACACTAGAGAGTGTTTGCATAGAATTGAAGGATATTTTTTCTTCAATATCATATATTGAAATTTCTCCTTCTATATCATCCATATGAGAAGATGAGATATCAAATATCTCATAAACTTTTGGAGTAGTAGGAGAAGGAGTCACTGCCAGGAGACTTTATTCCATTCGAATTGACTGTGTAGAATACTCTGTTAGATTTTAAACATTAAGCTATCATTTCATTAGGATATTTAACTGAGAGAACAACAAGCACAACAATCAAACATAAGAGACAATGAACACATTTTTTTTCCTCGGGGAAACCATAAATGGAGAAAACCCCGCAACTTCCTCAGAGATAGAATCAGCACCAAAGTGAAACCCAAAAACAATAAGATGATCTCCCGACAGCAGTAACCTCTTTCTTCCTTGCCCTAGTGTCTTTCTCTTCCTCATATATGTGCTACAACTGAGTCTGAGTGAGTGTGTGATAAATAGAGAGGCTAACTCTCTATTTATACTAATTCTTGACTTGACTAAACCCAACTAGGGCTGACTTCACTAGGTGAGTCTAATAACCCTAGTGCCCCAGAATTGTGGGGACTTTAAACCTTAGACAATAGGAGAGTTAACCACCATGACTTGACATGACTTGTTTACATTATAGAAACTTCCTGATAGGAACATCGGGGCATGACATGACTCAATTACATTACAAATACATCCCAAAATAAACATCGGGTTATAATACATAAGAAATACAAGTGAATACATTCCGAAGTTACAATTACATCAACACTCCCTCTTAACTAGGAAGGTATTCTCTTGACACAATTTATTAGCACAAGTATTCCTCTCTGTATCATCTAAATCATCATCGAGTCTTCATCATCTTCACCTTCAAGTCATCTCTATCTTCAAGTCTTCTTCATCTTCAAGTTATCTTCATCTTCAAGTCATCTTCACTTGGATCGGGAGCATCACTCGATCTGGATCGTCGTCACTGGATCTGGATCATCCCTCAATTTCGATCATCTCTGGAGCATCATCTTAGGATCTGGATCATCCCTCGATCTAGATCATCTCTATTGGATCATTAACACTAAATCTCCATAGATTCTATCTCATGATTCTTCTCGTCACAGGAAGTTCTATAGAGCCAACCCTTTTTTATGTTGGTTGTAGGCCTACCCTCTGTGGAGGTCTTTTCCAGCACATATATCTGACCCTAAGTCGGAATGGCTCGCCCAAAACTTATATATGATCATGTAGGAACCAATCCTATAATCACATTAGAAAGGCAACACCTAGCACTCACATATGACCATGTGGGAACACCTCCCACAACCCTTTCAGAAAGGCCCAGCACTCACATCCATCAACCAATGATCGAAAAGGCCCAGCACTTACACTTGGCCATGCAAGGAACCAATTCTCCATGCCAAAAGGCTCTGCACTTACATATGACAACCAATGTCAGAAAGGCTCAACACTTATATTCAACCATGCAAGGATCCAATCCTTGATGCTGAAAGGGATCTGGACTTACATCTGACAACCATGTCAGAAGGGTGTGCACTCACATCTGATCATGTAGGAACTAATCCTACAGTCCTATTAGAATGGCCCCCAGTCCCAAACTGAGCTACTTGGTAACTGACCAGGCACCTCCATTCCCAGAATGGCATTCAAATCTTACTTTTGATCATGTAGGAACCAATCCTACAGTCACATAAGAATGGCTCAGCACTCACATCTGACATGGAAGGAACCAATCCTCTCACCATGACAGAATGGCTCAGCCCTTACATCTGACCATGGAAGGAACCAATCCTTTCACCATGTCAGAATGGATATGGGTCTCATCATTTTCCCTTGGAGGAAATCTCAATCTAGAAAACACGAAGCTTCTCCCTGAAGTACTCGAACTTCACCCTAGCCAATGGCTTCATCAATACATCAACTATCTGTTCCTCCATCGCAACATACTGGAGCTTCACTGCTCCCCTCTACACCATATCCCTAATATAGTGATACTTGATCTTGATATGCTTCAACTTGTCATGGAACACTAGATTCTTTGACAACTTCATGCAACTCTGGTTATCACAATGTATACAAGTAGCATCCATCTGGAGATCAAATAAATAAGACAGTAGCTTCTGTAGCCATACTACCTCACAGCTAGCTGAACAAGATACGACATACTCTGCTTCAGCTGTACTCAGTGCCACATAGGATTGCTTCCTCCTAAACCAAGAGATCACACCTGATCCCATACTAAAGCAACAACCTGAAGTGCTTTTCCTATCGATGGCACTACCTGCCCAATATGAATCAACATAACCCTCCAGGTTAATCTTCTGATTCACCTCGTACTTGAGCCCATAATCAATTGTACTCCTCAGCTACCTCAGGATATGCTTTGCAGCAATCAAGTGAACATGTCTCAGATATGTCAAGAACTGCTCAAGGTGTTCACAACAAATAAAATTTCTGGTCTCGTGTTCATCAAGTACATCAAGGACCCAATCATTTGACGATACATCATAGCATCAACCGCTTCTAATGAAGCATCAATCAATAGCTTCAAGTTCAATGCCATAGGTGTGGTCATGGACTTGCAGTCCATTATCCCAAAACTCTTCAGGATCTCTACTACATACTTCCCTCGTCCGAGGGAGATTCCATCTGCATTCTTCCACACCTCCATGCCTAGAAAATAATGCATCATACCCAAGTCCTTCATTTAGAACTCGACAGCAAGCTTTCTCTTCGTATCAACAATCAACCCATCCATACCTGTTACAAACAGATCATCTACATACAGTAGGAGCATCACTGGGTTGCCATCTTCAACCTTGTAGTAAAGGTTGGAATCTGCTTTACTCTTGGTAAAGCCCAAACTGGATAGAAAGCTGTTAATTCTACCATACCATGTCCTGGGTGCCTATTTCAAACCATACAGGGCTTTCTTCAATCTGCATACATGAGACTCCCTGTCATGTGTCTCAAAACCGAGTGGCTGTTCTACATACACTTCCTCTTCCAGTACACCATTCAAGAAAGAAGTCTTGACATCCATTTGGTGTATCTTTCATTTCATTACTACAGCCAAAGAAAGTACTGATATGATGGAAGTGTATCTAGCTACAGGTGCAAAGGTTTCTTCATAATCTATTCCTTCTTTCTATGAGAAACCACGAGCCACAAATATTGCCTTATATTTCTCTATGCCACCATATGTAGCATGCTTGATCTTGTAGATCCATTTGTAAGTTACAACCGACTTCCCTTCTAGTCTTGGGACAACATCCCAAACATCATTCTTCATGATCGATTGATACTCTTCAATCATAGCATCCTTCCATTCTTTCCATTCTGTCGCTTCTTCATAATTGGAAGGTTCTTCATTGATAAAATCACATAGTAAAGATACATATCCAGATCAAGATCTAGTTCTCTTTCTTTCACTATGATTCCCTTCTGGAGCCCCATATCTTTCAGCACCTTGGATAATTTATCGTACCCAAGTAGGTTTCCTCTTGTGAGGATTCTTCTCCTGAGGTGGATCTACAGGTCTTTGTGGTTCTTAAAATTCTCGATCTTCTTCTTGAATTTCTTCATTCATGGTTGTATCATGAATTCTGGGTGCTTCTGCTTCTTCAGTATCTTCAGCAGGTCTCTTTTTGGATTTGTTGTAAGTTGTGTCTTCATTAAATGTTACATCCCTACTAATGTTTATTTTCTTGTATCCTGGGAAGTATATTCCGTAAGCCTTCGAGCTTTCAGAGCATCCCATAAATATACCCTTCTTTCCTGAAGGATCTATTTTTGTTCTCTTTTCTTTTGGAAGGTGTATGTATACTGGACAACCAAATATTCTGAGATGGATGAATTCGGGTTTCTTGCTGGAGAAGACTTCTTCAGGAATCTTGTTCTCAAGTACTCTGTGTGGAGTATGGTTCTGTACATACACCATTGTTCTAGCAGCTTCTTCCCATAGATGCATAGAAAGATCCTGATCATGAAGCATTGCTCTTGAAGCTTCCATGATAGTTCTATTCTTCCTTTCTGCAACCCCATTCCGTTGTCGATTGTAAGGAGTGGACAACTACCTCTTAATCCTTGATTCTTTGCATAAGTCTTTGAATTCATTTGATGTGAATTCTCTGCCATTATCTAATCGAAAGGTCTTGATCTTCTTTTCTGTGTGGTTCTCGATCTAGGCTTTGAATTCCTTGAACTTGCTGAAAACTTCATCTTTGTTCTTTATGAAGTAAATCCATGTCTTCCTAGAAAATTCATCAATGAAAGAAACATAGTATACATACCCACTTAGTGAACTTGATGACATTGGTCCACATACATCGGAGTGGATGATTTCCAAGATTCCTTTTGCTTTGCTTTCGCTACTTGGAAATGTCTTCTTTGTGTTCTTTCCTTTCGCACATCCTTTGCAGACCCCTTCATGTTTTTCTTGAATTTCTGGAAGACCTTCAATAGCTTTGCTTGCAAGTGGTAGTGCTCTATAATGCACATGTGCAAGCCTTCTATGCCAAAGTTCATTTGGCTCTACTGTGTCATGGACCATAGCTTGTTTTGGATGGCCCTTCAGCTTGTATAAACCACCTTCTTGTTCTCCAATCACTATTGCATCATCAATAGTCTTTCTTCTCGGCCACATGAGGACTTGGCAATCTACAAATGCAACCCTCATGCCTTTTGCATCCAATGCTGATATGGATAGAAAATTCTTCTCTAGTCCTAGTACAAACAAGACATCCTTCATTTTTATAGACTTTCCAGAGTCTAGCTTGTAGGAGGATCCACCACTACCTTTATGGGATATTGGTAGTCATCCCCAAACTTCACCTTATGGGGTGAATTATGTTCGGATAGTTTCTCAAATGATTCCTTGAAACCTATCATGTTCTTGGAATTCCTATTGTCAATAAGCCAATATTTGCTTCCATGAGTGACAATTCCCATGAGAGTGGAGATCAGAACATATTCATGTTCACTTGAAGGGTCTTCACTTTCTTGTTTTACACTCTTCCTTGGAGGATCATCATCCTCAGCAGTGTGAGCATGATGTCTTCTTTTGGAGTTCTTCTTATTCTTGGATCCATTCTTATTGATGGGACAATTTCTAGCAAAGTGTCCTATTTCATCGCATGTATAACATCTGAGTTTGGATGAATCCCTTTTTGCAGTGTTACTTTTCTGATGAGAATGCTTTCCTTGGTGATGATGATTTTCCCTTCTTCCTTTCTTGGAGTGTACTATGAGAGCTTGATCTTCACTTCCCATCTTTTCTTCTTGATATGCTATCTGAGCTTATTCTTGAGAACATTCTTCCCATAGTCTACTGAATTTGACCAACTTCTTTCTAGGACAGATTCCTTGGATGAAAGAATCCCATGACCTAGGGAGGCCATTCAATGTTGTCATCACAATTTCTGCATTCTCCACTTCTTCATCTACTGCTTCCAGCTATTCTTTGATCTGGGAAACCCTTGTGAAGTATGACTAGATGGTCTCCTCATTCTGCATCTTGACATTCTTCAACTGGTTCCTTAGAGTCATCTTCCGATTGATGTTCTTCCCTTCAAACAGTTTGGTTAGGGCATCAAACATGGCTTTAGGTGTTTTGAGGGAGGACACCAATGGAATGATTTGATCCCTGATAGAATCTGCAATGATCCTCTTTCCCATAACCAAATTCTTCTTATGTAAGGCCTTGGACTCATCTCGCTCTGGAATTGGAACCTCCTCATGGATGTAGGAGTCCAACTCATTTTCTTCCAGGACCAGGGAGATCCTATACTTCTAGGCTCGTAAGTTATCATCTCCCTCAAGATTTTCATCAAGCTTGGTATGATGATACATCTTAACTGAGAACCTCAAATGGAAATACAAAATATTTAGATCTTACCAGGTCAAGATGTCGGATCTAGATTTGGAGCTGAAATCCTGCAGTGCTAGTTCAGGAGTAGATTAGGGTTTTTCTTTTCCAGAGTTCTATCCATCCAAATGCTTTGAATTTGATCCCTAACTTCAATTTTGGGGAGGAGCTCAATCTAGGCCCGGGCTCACTGAAAAATTCCACTTCTGTGAAAGCCCTAATTTTCGGCAGCGGTGTCGAGTCCAAAATTGAAAAACCTCAGAATTTTATTCTGCTTCGATAGAAAGATGCGCCCTAGGGAGGAGATTTATTCCACCCTAATTTTGCTGAAAATATGTGGAGAGAGATCCACAAAATAGGAAGCCCTATTTCCCACAGCTGCATAGTGTCCTCTTCTCAAGTTAGCTCTAATACCATGTTAGATTTTAAACATCAAGCTAGCATTTCAGTAGGATCTTTAACTGAGAGAACAACAAGCACATCAATCAAATGCAAGAGACAATGAACATAGTTTTTTTCCTTGAGGAAACCATAAATGGAGAAAACCCCACAACTTCCTCAGAGATAGAATAAGCACCAAAGTGAAACCCAAAAATAGTAATATGATCTCCCGATAGCAATAACCTCTTTCTTCCTTGCCCCAGTGTCTTTCTCTTCCTCAGTTATGCACTACAATTGAGTGTGAGTGATTTTGTGATAAATAAATAGGCTAGATCGCTATTTATACTAATTCCTGACTTGAATAAACCCAACTAGGGCCGACTTCACTAGGTGAGTCTAATAACCGTAGTGCCCCAGAACTGCAGAGACTTTAACCCTTAGACAATAGGAGAGTTAACCACCTTGACTTGACATGACTTGTTTACATTATAGAAACTTCCCGATAGGAACATCAAGGAATGACATGACTCAAGTAAATTACAAATACATCCCAGAATAAACATCGGGTTACAATACATAAGAAATACAAGTGAATACATTCGGAAGTTACAATTACATCAACAGACTCTGCTTCTTCTTCACCTTGAACAACTTCATCAGAGAGAGTAGAGGCTGAGACTTTTGACCAAATAACTCTTGTGGTGTTGGGTGCGATTTCCAAATTTTTATTATGATCCTCATTATGCTTGCTAAAGGTTTTGTCAAATTTTGTCTGGAGATCCTTTGGGTATTCAGCAAAACCAATAAGGTAGCGCAAGTTAGGAGAAAGGGCCAGACATATTGCTCCAAAAGCTCCATCACCATCATTTAGCCAGTCATTCTCATTATCATAAGCATATTTACCAAGTACAATAAACACCTCATAGAGATCTTATCTCTTTAGATATGAAATCATCTTCAACTTCCATTCTGAGTAGCTTGTGAATGGGGTGAGAAGACGAACTAATGAATCCATTCAAAGTTGTACCTGCAATTACAAAAAAATACAAAGTAAGGTCGAACAAACTGCACTTTTGGAGTTTGCATCACACCCATATTATTCAATCAAGCAAGCTTGATCAATAATTCCTTTTCCCAGGAATTATGTGGTAAACTCTTCGCTTCTAGTGCAGAGTTGGATTTTTTTTGAGTTTTTTTGCTCAAATTGCTTCATTGATTCAACATGAAATTTGTATAAGAAGGATTTCCTTGTCCTGCTGAGGCTCTGATACCATATAAAAATTGAGCTCATAGGAATCTATGAACCAATAAAAAACTCACAAATAGATCTGACAAACAATTTACTCAGTATTGACATGAAACAGTGCAAAAAATGGCTTGCAACTGTAGAATGCTTTCATTAATAAAAAAGGTAAATGTATACAATCTAGATGATTTTTACAGTGTAATACACTGGTATTAATAACCAGACAATTCGAATACATGAGAGGAAATTCGAATTGATTGACTCAGTCTAACTATATGGATAACTGGACATGTATAAATCACTATCGGAACCTAACTAGTTAGATCCAGTCGTCTAAATCAGTGGATTAATCAGTTAGAATTAGTTAAACTAGTCTAACTGAATGTAACTGCATGTAACTGACTCATAACTAGGCTTGACTAGTCACCAACTAAACCCAATTGAAGGAGGTTGGTGTTGACACTCACAGTGGATCCTAAATTGTAGGGATTGGTCTAGGAGGCACCTAAATTGATGCATGCAAATGCATTCAGTGGAAGTTAGCCTCAATTAGTGTTCCTCACACTCTAGTAACTAGTACATGTGGCCCAATTATGCCATGTGGACCCAATGGCACTAGTGACTAAATAAAGACCGAAAAGACTCCTAATTTATGCATAATTGACCAATTTGGACAAGGGAGGATTATAATCCTAGCATCTCTTTGACCCATTGTCAGTGCCATTGGTTCCCCTACTTATTCCCTGTCCCATTTTCTTGCTGAGAAACTAAAACCCTTCATGGGACAAACCCAATGTTTCATTAAATACTCTTTTGATTTTATTTACAAAATACGGTACCTACACCTTGATGATCACGATCTGATCGTAATTTTTGATTTCATTTCTCTCTTTACAAAATTCCCAGTTCACGAAACTCTCAACATCATTTCCCAATTTGTTGATAAGTAAACTCTTCCTCTTAATGAAATTTGTCTCTCTGCTACTTTTTTCCGTTTCAAAAGTAATTTATGTGAACAAACTAAAGGCAATGCCATGGGATCTTGTTTATGCCCTTTGTTTCTAACATATTTATGGAATAATTTGAAACACTAGCCCTTAACTTATTTCCCTCAAACCAAAATGTTGGTTTTTGTTTGTGTATGATACGTTCCTTATTTGGCCACATGGATGCACCTCCCTTGACAACTTTCACAATCACTTAAACAACATTTCACCTCACATTAAATTTACCATGGAAATCCAACAAGGTGACTTCATTCCATTTCTTGATGTCTTAGTCACCTGAAAACAAGGTGTCTCTCTCTCTTATCAAGTGTATCATAAAAATTCCCACACCGATCGCTCCCTCCACACCCACTCTCATCACCACCATTCTAAAAAATCCGTTGTCCTCAAAACTTTGATTATCAGAGTAGTTCAAATTTCTGACCCCCAACATTTTAATCAAGAAAGCATGTGCCTTACTAAATCCTTCATGACCAATGGGTACTCTAGATACCTCATTAACAAAAAAATTCAATAAGTCATGCATCCCCATCCCAAACCCCTCAAACCCTCCCCACCACCCCTTTGAATTCCCTCTCTTCCCTATATTCATGGAGTCAAAGATTGCATTTCTAAAATTTTAATTAAAAAGAACATGAAAACCATATTTAAACCCCATGAGACTCTTAAGAAATTATTCAAGAGAGATAAAGATAAACCAAACCCCTTCCTATCCCAAGGCGTCTACCAAATTCCTTGTTCATGTGGGAAAACCTACATTGGAAAAACATGTAGATCCATTCAAATTGTCTCAAAGAACATATTTTTGATACCAATCATAATCAAGTAAAAAAATCTACATTGTTGAGCAAGTTGTTTCAAGTCTAAACATCACATTTTCTTCAATCAAACTAAAATCCTTGCCTCCACTTCTCATTATTCACCAAGAATTATTAGAGAAGCCATCGAAATAGAAAAGCATAACAACTCTAATCAAGAACATGGCTATAAACTAAGTCAGACTTGGAAACATCTAATCCATAAACTTACTCACCATTGATACCTTACTCCTTCATTCACTACTCTTTCTTTCTTACTTTTTCACCAAAGGTTTTTATTACTTTTTTATTATTTTATTTTATTCATTCTTGTTTTAATTAATTTATTAATTTATAGGTTATGAATGATTATCTTTCCATCTTTTCTTAATTAACTCCCTCCCCCTTTTTAGGTATTAAGTCAAACCCTCAATAAGCTCTTTGTACTCCACTTTCAAGTTTTATTTATATTAAATTATTCTTATTTTTTCCTTTTACTTCTAACTATATTTTACACTAAAACAATTACTTATTAATTATCCAATTAACCCCATTTTTACTTCTTTGAATCTTTTCAAATACTATAGCTAAATTAATAAATGAATAGACAAATGAATAACTTTATCCATCTCTTTTTATTTCTTTTAATCCTTTTAACCTTTGAATTCTCTCCACATAAAAAATAAATAAATAAATTAATTAAAATAATAAAATAAAATCCTTTGTTATTTTATTTTGTTATGTTTTTCAACCTTATTTTTCTCAACTTTATCCCCAAACATTTTTTCTATAATTTTTTATAATAAACGACTAGTTTTTATAATTAACGGTTAGTTTTTAAATTTCTATTTATACTCTACTGCCCTCTTCTTTTTTATTGTGCCATAGCTTCGAATGATCCTGATGATAGGTGGAGGGTCCACTCAAAACGTACCCGTCACTTCTAAATTCTACATAGTGAAAATCCATAAGCTTCCACACTATCTGTGGCAATGTTTGAATGTAATTAACTATGTATGATTATGGTTCACTATTTTTTACTATGCCTAACCATTGTTGACAAAGTTAGGCCCTAGTTAATCATAGTTAACTATAGTTTGAGAATGGACGAGGAAGGTAACTATGTTTACCATGGTTTGTTAAGTTTGACCATGGTTGACTTTAACAAACCATGCTTGAATTTGGTTAACTTCAATTAACCATGGTTACTTTTAATCATCGTCGACTTTAGTGAACATGCTTGACTATGGTTGATATTGGTTAGTTAACATTAACAATGATTGACGATTGCTGACCATAGTTGATGATATGTGTAAAATGGTGGTTTATAATGTTTAATCGTAGTTAACCATGGATGGCTATTGTTTCACTATGGTAGAATTTAATTAGCCATGGTTGAATTTAATGAACAATGGTTTATTATGATCAGTTAATACTAACCATATTTTATCATCATAAACCATGGTTGGAAATGGGTGATAAATGATGGTTGAATAATTCTATACATTACCATGGTTGTTTAATACCATAACTAGCTTAAATGAATAATTGTTGACTTTAACTACCCATTGTTGACTTTTGTAATCCATGGTTAACTATGGATGAAATTGGTTAAAGATAAGGTTAAAAAATTAGCCATTCTTGACAATAGTTGATGATGGGTGTCAAATCATGGTTGATAATGTTTGATCATATTTAACATGAAAAATGACTATTTCTTGACAATGGAAAAATTTAGTTAGCCCTGGGTGGCTATGGTTGACTTTGGTTAGCCATGGCAGACTTTAGTGAATAATGGTTGATTATGGTTAGATAAGGTTGAAAATGTTTTACCATATTTGACCATGGTTGATGATGGGTAACAAATTTTGGTTGAATAAACTTGACCAAAAATAACCACGATTGATTATTGTTTCACCATGGTTAACCACCATGGTTAACTTTAGTTAACGATGGTTTATTTTAGCTATCGATTGTTGACTTTTGTAAAGCATGCTTAACTATGGTTCATTTTGGATAGGTAATGTGTATAATGGTCAATCATCATTGACTATGTTTAACCATGGTTGACATTACTTAAAATATGGTTAATTATGGTTGACCACAGTTCAATTTGTTTGACCATAGCTGACAATGGTTAATTGTGTTAAAAAATGGTTGACCATGCTTTACCATATTTGATTTTGGTTGATTATCATTAACAATGGTTGAGAATTTTAGAACCTCATTAATCATATTTGACCATCGTTCCATAAATGATGAAGGTTGACGATGTTTACCATGGTTGACTAAGTTTCAACATGGTCAACCAGGGTGAATATTTTTATACAATTGTCAAATTTAGTGAACCACATTTGAATTTTGTTGACCTTTGTTAACCATGGTTTACTATAGTTGAAATTTGTTAGATAAGGTTAACTAAGTTTTTCCATCATTAACAATAGTTAATGATGGTTGTTAAATGATGATTGATAATGTTTAACCATAATTAAGCATGAATGACCATTGTTTGAAAATGGTATAATTTAGTTAACCATGGGTGACTATGGTTGACTTTGGTTAACCATGGTTTAATTTAGTGAACAATGGTTTATTATAGATTGCTAAGGTTAACCACATTTTACCATCATTAACCATGGTTGTATATGTGTGACAAATGATTGTTGAATAAGTTAGACCATAATTTACCATGGTTGATTATTATTTGACTATGGTTAAATTTAATGAACCATGTTTAACTTCATTTACTCATTATTGACTTTATTGAACCTTGCTTCACTATAGTTTCCTTTGGTTAGGTATAGTTGACCATGGTCAATCATCATTAACCATGGAAACCATTTTTCACTATGGTTGATCTTAAGTTAAAAATTGATGACTTTGGTTAACCATGGGCCACTATGTTTGGAAAGGGTTGACAATGGTTGACTATGTTAAGATATGGTAGATAATGCCTCTGAAATTTTATTATGTTTAGCATAGATCATATTGTTTGTCTATGGTTGAACTATAGTCAAACATTGTTAACCACTACTAATCAAATTTTTTTATGGTTGAATTTTGTGGACTATGGATTAGTTTAGTTGGTCATGCTTGGCCATGCTTGATTATGTGTGAGCATATTTGACTTCAAGTAACCATTTTTTTTATTATGGTTGACCATGTTGATTAGGTTTGACCATGGTCAAACCATAGTTGACATCAGCTTGACCAAGTTTGACTTATGTTCTAATACGGTCATGTTAGATAGAAACAATATTTCTACACTTAACATTGATTAAGTCAACAATAAAAATTGTATTATCATTTGTTAATTATTTTGTCGCATTGATAAATTCACCAATGGTAATTTTTATGTGGTTAGAGACACCATGTTTCTAAAATATTAAATTATAATCAAATGGTTGACTTTAGTTAAATTATGAGAAATTCCTAGCTTACTCAATGCTTACATCACATTAGAACATTTACTAAGGAATGCCTAAAGGATTATGTCTCATTATGGAATTCCTCAATGGTTATGTGTCATGTAAACATCAAGTGTTATGTCATAAAAATACATTCCTCAATATATCCAATTAGAATTCTAGTATTTGTTTTATTTTGGTTATGTCGCAATTTAATGTGAACCTCACTTGATTTTTGTCAAATTATTGTATTTATCGATAGTTATGTTGCATTATGAGGTTTATTAAGGGTTATATTGTATGTAAATATTCCTAAAAGGTTATATTGAATTGGCATATTCCTCAATGGTTATATTGGATTCAATGTTCATCTGAGTTGAGTTATGTTAAGTTACTACATTTATTGTATATGAAATAGAATGAAATCAAATTTATATACACCAAATTATTATTATTATGAATTGATAATTAAAATATTGAAATTGTATACATTATATACACTATCACAAAATGCATATGCCCCGTGGACACTTTAAAACAACATGTCATCAACATTTCACTCATTTCCCTTCTTAATGTCAAGGCCACCCTTATGGTTGTTAATATTGACTTATCATAAATGTCCAACACTACATAAATAACCATTTGAGTATCAATCCTTAAAACCAATAAGTCAATAAATAGGTGATAAATAGTCATTATTATTTTTAAGGCTATGTAATAAAGGTTTATTATATTTTATATGGAATTATGAATAAACTCTACATTTTCATTGAAAGGAATGACTCTCTTTGTCGAATTACAGAAGAAACTCATTTTGCAGGGGTATCTAGCATATGCTAGACTTATTTCAAGGTATATTTATTCTCTTGTTCTTATATCTTTGCTCGAGGTAGTCTTGTGTTTGTTATGAAATGAGAATAGTGTTGTAGGTTTTTTATTGATATATGGATCTAGAAAATGTATCAAGAAAGGAAAGAGTGAAATAGTGTTCATATAAGACAAGTCAGATGAATTGATAAAGGTTGGATATCGTATATCACTCATTTATCAAGATTCTGAATCCCATATACTTAGTTCCTTTATCACCTTAAATCCCTAGTAATTAATTTAGTTCCTTTTTCATTAACAAGTAAAGTGTTAAGACAACATTTCATTCTTCAATTTATTGATAGAGAGTGTAGAGGTGTTCAAGTCATAATGTAAATGTAGTTAGAAGATTATGTAAATATATGGAAATACATATGCTAATATGGGTTATTACAATTTATTGGAGAAAAAATGATGATAACCTTACTATGACAAATAAATAAATAAATTATCAGATTTATACTTATAGCCTCGGATCTTAGTCTCAATTGACTTTTTAACCAAATTACAGGTGAAAAAAAATCTTCTTTTTCTTCATGCTTAGCCCTCTTGCTCTGTCATTGTATTCTCTATCTTTCCTCATTTTTCTATTCTTCATCTAGAATCTTCCATTTACCTATATTTATAGAAGCTTCATGTCCTTTGGTCCTTCTTCCCTTATAGTTAAGTTAAATATCCTTCTCAAAATTAATGAAAATCCCTATTGAGTTATACAATCTTAAACTAAAACCTATCCTCAATCAAATGGTTGATGTCTATCTGGGTCCTCAATAAATTTATGTACAAAGTGCATGCCATCGGACCCTCTCTATTCACCAGCTTCTTATTCATCAAAATTATCTACTTTATAAGCACAGATGATTTTAAGAACCCCCCTAGATTTATATGTATAAAAAATAGGTGAATCTCTCCGATATATAGGAAAATTTGAAGGCAATTTTATCGATAATATAATATGTATATATAAAAAATTTGGAAAATATTTCTTTTTATTATATAATGTTGTAAGATATTAGCGAATCTTTCATTTTATTATATAATGTTGTAAAATATTGGAAATTCTTTCACTAAGTTATAAGATATTGTAAAATATTGGTGAATATTTCACTTCATTATAAAAAAAGTGAAAACTAGAGAACCTTTCACCGATTTATAAAATATTGTAAAAATAGAGGAACACCAATATTAGTCAAATAACATGAAGCACATCATCAAGAATAGAACAGATAGACTCTTGAGTCACAATTGGAAGGTGTCAATGAAACACAACTACATTGACTAGATTAAGGGAAAGTGGAGACTCCACTTGTTATCTTGTCCCTTAATGGTCCAATAGACATGTGGGGACCTAAATATTGAAAAACTGATAAATTGATAGAATCATATATTATGCTGGATCTTGGCCTCCACTAGCCAATTGTGTTCGTGTAGGCTAATACAATTATGCATTGTAATCATGCCAATTGATTATTACATTAGATGATTATTGGTCTCGTGCTAATAGGTATCCTATGATCAATGCATAGGAACCTATCTCATAAACCATTTTTCTCTCCGCTTAGCTATGTAGAGCTCATTTATTTTGTTGAATAACGATAAGTATTTACAAAGAAAATATACAATTGGCATAAAATAATCGAAAAGGTGAAGACAATTAATTCATGCAATTAAAAGGTAATAAAAACATCTTTTCCCAAACCCTGAATCAATGGAAATCGAATAAAGCCAATATTGATTCAAGCTACACCAAAGGGTTAAATCAAGCATCAAATGAGAACTAGAATCATTCAAGGGATTAACAAAAAGCTTTGGATTGAAAATTCTATGCAAGATAATGTCTTCAATATTTCAAGAACATGTTAATATGTTGGAGATGCAATAATGTTGGACATATTGTGAGATTCTGTTCCATTGTAAAATGCTACAACTGTGATGTATTTGGTTAGAAAGATCAATACTGTAGGAAGTCAATAATTCCCTCATTTAAAGGAAGTGTTCCATATATGGCTAAGAAGGAGTCCAACAAAATTTGGAAGAGAAAATAAAATGAAGAAATGCATCAACCCGGTAAGAAATAAAAACATATTTCCTCAAACTCTTGAATCAAAGGAAATCAAATGAAACCAATGAATCTACTACAAAGGTTTTAGTAAAACATCAAATACAAACTAGAATCATAATTCATTCAAGGAACTAACACAATCTTTTACCAAAATAAACCCAAACTTCCACAATTGACAAAATACTACAAACATAAACAACAAGCAAACCATAGAAATTTTCCAGGGTACACAGCTAGACATTAACACGGTTTCATGTACTTGAATGAGCCCATTCTTGCTTAGCATAAGTCTTGTTAAATTATTTGTTTATCCTTTAATACTAGGACATTATCTATGTGAAAATATAATCATAGATTCGTCAATTTCCAACTTCATTTCGTGTCACAAACAATAAAGACAATGTAATAGTTAAATATTAAAACATCAATTTTAAACAACTAAAATCAAGGAAATGCAATCCCAATCATCAATGTTACAACGAAAAATGCAAAATATAGAATCTACTTTTACCTTAAATGGAGCCTCAAATTGACATATAGAAATCTTTCTACCATAAATACTTTTCAACCTACTTCAAAAATACAGGAACAAAAACATTAGTCAAATAACATGAATCGCATCATCAACAACATAAGCTGTAGACTCATGAGTCACATCTAGAAGGTGTCAGTGAAACACAACTGCATTGACTAGATTCAGGGAAAGTGGGGACTCCACTTGTTATCTCGTCCCTTAATGGTCCAATGAACATGTGGGGACCTAGTCTTGACAAACCAATAAACTGGGGACCTAGTCCAGTAGCCAATTGTGGTCATGGAGGATTATACAATTATGCATTGTAATTATGACAATTTATTATTGCATTAGATGAATGTTGGTCTCATGCCAATAGGTTTCCTACAATCAATGCATAGGAACCTAGTTCATAGACTATTTTTCTCTTATCTTAGCTATGTAGAGCTCATTTATTTTTTTGAATAATGATAAGTATTTACAAAGAAAACATACAATCAATATAAAAGAATCGAAAAAGTGAAGACAATTAATTCATGCAACTAAAAGGTACCAAAAACATATTTTCTCAAACCCTGAATCAATAGAAATTGACTAAAACCAATCTTGATTCGGGCTACAACAAAAGGATAAATCAAGAATCAAATGGGAAATAGAATAATTCAAGGTACTAACACAATATTTAACCAAAATACACACAAACTTCAAAAATTGACAAAATGCTTCAAACAAAAGAAATAAACAAACCGTAAAAATTTGTCAAGGTATTCATGCTAAACAACAACATGGTTTCATGTACTTGAATGATCCCATTCTTGCTTAGAAAAAGTGTTGTCAAATTAGTTATTTATCCTTTATTGTTAGGACATTATCTATGTGAAGAGATAGCTCCTGGGCCTAGATTTCTCAAATTCCAACGTCATTTCCTGTCACATACAAGAAAGAGACAATATAAGAGATAAATATAAAAACATCAATCTTGAAATAATTTGCATTAAGGTAATGTAGCTCAAATCATCAATGTTACAACAAAAAAGTATAGTGTAGAATCTATTTTTACCTAAAACACAACCTCAAATTCACATATAGTGATTACCAACAAGGGTACGTGGAACACCTGGACCAAAATAAGACTCAAGAGTCCCTCATGTGTATTAGATCATATACAATCTTAGGTGAAATTCATTGTGCAATTCACATTCTAGCCTTGGTCCTCATTTTTGATATTTTGAACACGACCTTCTCCAAATGAACAGTTATTATTATCATCCAAAACATTATATTCCACATCAAGTTCATTAGAGAAATCTGTTATATTGTTTTCTCCCTTTTTCACAATCTGATTGCCAAAGAGCTAATTCTCTTTCATATGGAAAATTGTCAACCTCATACTTTGTTACATATAATATTAAGCATGTATCCACATTTTTATCAAGCTTGTTCCTTAACTTTGATTTCAAGAATGCCTGTCCACTAAACATTCTCTCATCCTCCAGTTATCCCAAAATAATGGTTTACATAAATCCGCTAATTTGAAATATTCTGACATTCTTTTCAGTAGGATTTTGCTACCACTGGGCTTAGTCCATAGTCTTGCAATTGCACCATATTCTAGTTTATTATCCAACGGAGAAAATTGGTCCCACATTATTTTAGAAAAGCATTCATCTTGATCTATCATTTTTTCTCAATCTAAAATAACTTGAATATGTTCTCCTTGTATCTCGACCTCTCGAAAAAAATGGCTCTGCAAAATCTTGCATTTATGTATAAAGTAAACCTTTAAAGAATCAGAACCTTTACTATGGTTTCGATATTGAGGGTATACGATAGACATGGCCTCCAACAATTCATCTCAAGGAAATCGTTCTCTTATCTCTAAAGATAATGATTTTGCAATTTCTATCAAGTTGTGTCTTACTAAAAATACAACATCATGAAATCGTTCTCTTGACATGGGGAACTATTTGGTGGGTCTTCCTATATCATCATTATAATAAAAGGGAACCATATTCCCACGAATTTCCATACATAGAATCCCTTATTCATCAAACTTTCAAAAAAAATCATCATTTTCTATGTTGATTATCTTACTCCAACTTGTAAATGCTAGACCTATAAAATACTCTACGATAATATCCAAATTATCCAATGCAATACATTTTAATTTTCCTTCTCTTATGTATTCAGCAGTATACATCATGAGACTCTGAACCATCTTCACGAGGTTATTCATTTCATGAAGCATAGGAAGAATTCTAGTCGATGCTAATTATGTCTCTATATTAGTTAGTAGAAATATAAGAGTTTGAGCTTTTTCTACAATTCACCGATGTTCATACGTCACCCCTACCAAGGATGCATATTCATTGAATAGTATTTCAGCTGGTCCCTTCAGTGATATCCATCGTGTATCAACATCTTTTAATAGTTTTTTTCCATTTGTCACACCATCAACAAAAATTTTAAACTCTAAAAATCGTTTGGGACTCCAACAAAAGTATGCATGAACCTCACGTACAAGATATTCAACCTTTGAAACCAATCAAATTTTTCTCACTATTTTAAAAGTAAGATTCATCCTGTGAGCCATACAATGAATACTAAGCATGTACAGTGAAGCTGATAGTTGTGGTTTAGCACAAAGTCCATTCCTTTATCCTTTCATTACTGATGCTCCATCTGCTCCAACACATACCAACTTGTTTGCAATCATTGAATGATCCATACCACCAATTTTCTTCAAACTACCAATAACAAGTTCATAAATATTTTCTGTTGTATAACTTTTGGTCATTTTATGAATTCCAAGTAGATAGGAATGCTTGATATGGCCATGGACAATATAAATTCTCATGCAAGTCCATGAAGTATTATCAATAGCCATAACTTCATCCAAAGATAGTGACAAAAATGTAGCATTTACAATCTTCTCTTTCATATTGTCCATTTATACTTGAGCTAGATATTTTCCACATTCCCAGCCACTTGATAAAGACCAATGAAAAGATGGAAAATTTGGCACCTGAATAAAGTTACATATTTCGTCATTTTTGGATAATATGTCATAGGACGACCATTGGATAGAATGTGAAATACAATGCTTAATCATATCATCTTTGATAACAAATTTGTTTCCATCATCTTTCAAATTGAGATATGATGGTTCCTCCACTTTCCTTGAGTTTTCTCTTATTTATTAAGAATTTATTATATTCCTCTTCAAATTGGAGATGTCGACATTAGCTTAGAGATTTCCATCATGCAGTAGATTTCTTCTCAAGAGAGCTTGAAGAATGAATAGGATGTGGATTGTTGGATTGAGGCTTTTTAAAATATGATATTACATCCTTTTGTCTTGATGTTTTATTTTCTTTCCACAAGCCATGTTTGACATCTTACTTAATATTCCAAAATTGAAATTCCAAATCAATATAGAAACCAGAAGTGAAGCCTACATGAGAAAAATGATATAAAATTAGTACAATAGCATATTATCAATTTATATTGACCCAACTTACAATGAGTGTTTACATTGACTCTTTCAATTACTTTTACATGACCAAATACATCAATAACATCCTTTGAAGGAGGTATAACACTAATACAATCAAAATACAATAAGATTCAAGAATATCATTGGAAATTACATTTTTCAACATATTTTGGACATGAAAAAATAAATAAAAACCCCTAAAAGTGAAGACTCAAACCCTAACCCTAAAACTATGACTCAAAACTTATAAGTTTAACATTGAAACCCTATCCCTAAATTGATGCATTGTAATATGAATTTTAATGTCCCTTAAATTTGTTTGGGTACACAGGGTACTCCCAAAAGGCCAAACACCTTCAGTAACCGCTTCACACAAATAGATCATAGATCAACACACCGATGTTTGTCATGTGGTTAAAACCCTCGAGAGGGAAACAGTCCATGGCCCCAGCCAAATAGCTAGTTGGAGAAATTTATTATGGAAAAGAAAGAAAGTTACATATGAGCTTCTCATAATCGATCAACTAGCTAAGGACCCTCTATGATCTTTAAATAGAGATCATAGACCAATCGGGTGTTAAGCCATGGATCAATAGTAGGCATGGTCCAAGAGAAGTTGAACCGTCGGATCACTCTATGTCTAGAACATATCATGACCATTGGATTAGAATATTTACAAATGCATACTAATGCAGACTAAAGAAACACACTTTTACCGAATGGATATATTACACAAGTTTATCTTAACTAACTCCTAAGTGTCTAAATATCCTAACATCCCCCCTTAAGAATAACTTGGGATAGGATTGAAGGATTTACAAAAGTGACACTATTAGGAGAAGGAAGGAGGCATTAGAGCCTATCCCCCCTTAAGGACACATTGCTGAACTCCTAACATAGACCGAAGTTTAGAAAACTTCGCTTCTGTAAGAGACTTGGTGAAGATGTCTGCAACTTGATCATCTGTAGGGAAATAGAGCACCTCAATAACACTATCATGATCAAGATTTATGATGAAGTGCATGTGTAGCTCAATGTGTTTGTTGCACTGATGTAGAACTAGATCTTTGGCAAGCTTGATGGCACTTTTATTATCGCACCAAAATGGAGTAGGCTACTGCTGCTCGAATCCAAACTCTAAAAGGATCTGTCGAAGCCATAAAGCTTCATGACTAGCATTAACTCCAGCTCGATATTCTACTTCTGCTGAAGAAAGAGCAAGAGCTTGTTGTTTTTTACAAGCCCAAGTGATAGGTCCAGATCCAAGACTGAAAACATAACCTGCAGTAGACTTTCGATCATCAGGATCACTAGCCCAATCTAAATCAGTGAAACCAACCAACAAAGGTTTCCCCCCTGTACTGTAATGAATCCCAAACTGAATTGTACCTTGAATATATCAAAGTATTATTTTTGCTGCATTCTGTTGCTACCTTTCACACACCTGGCTCATGTGGAAAAAAGATTCAAGCCACTCGGTGTGTCCTTGGGGGAAAGTCTCGAGTCAAGGCTACCACCTTGTTCTTGACTCCTCCATTTAGGCTCAACTCCTAACGAACCCAAGGGGGGTAGACCCTATTAAGTTACTAAGGATAATTACTTAGTGTTTGTGATGTTAAACTGAATGAGTTACTTAGGATTTTGCAATTTAAATATAGATGATCAAAGATGGCAAGATACAAAAGATGAACACACAAAAGCACAATGCTGAGACACAATATATATATAAAGCAAGAAATTAACCAGTGCCTTAGAATGGAGTAAAAAATAGAATCAATGTACTTTCATGTGCTTGGAGTGAATGTTTTTCGATTGCCTCTTGGTACGTTTTAAGTTAAATTTGAAGTGTGAGTTGATTAAAATTAGGCGAAAGGGGGACTCCAGATATACCCGAGGGTACTTGGAGTATGTCCAAAACTAAACCTTCACAGCTACCCGCAAGGAATAGGTGGGCTGAAATGGAGTCTCTGGGGCTATTGTTCGTAACGCATCTGTTAGGGTGTGAAATAGATCGGCGCCCTGAGGTCACTTTTCAGAAGTTCTCGCTTCCTTTGGGTATTTTTCCACCGTAAAGGTTTGATCTAGGTGTTGGATTTTCACATGATGGTTTGTCAGTTGGGGAGAGCGAGTCCTAATTATACTATTCACCCAAGTGCTTTTGATACAGCTTGACTGATCGAATGAACCGCGGCCAAGTGGAGAGCATACACAATGGAGTCTTGTCAATTTTAGTAAGTTTTAAACTAGGTGTTCTTGTATAAAAGAAAACCCTCCAGGAACCTCTTTGGATCCAAGTGGATCTCAATCGGGGAATCAAGGAGGGGTTAATTTTATAATTGCTGATAAATAAATGATGAAAAATAAAGCAGATCCACAAGTCTAGTTTTCTAATTAGTCCTACCATGAATCCCTTTCCCCTTTCGTGTCAATCGGGAAATCGTGGGGTAAGTATTATGATTACTTTGAAAAAAAAAAAGTGGAATATGAAATTATTAATAAAATCAATTATACTACCCTAAAAATTAGATCAATTCTATTTAAAAAAATAAATAAGCAGAAAGCGACGAAAAGGACACCGACGCAAATCCCCTTAGGGGGGATGGGGAATGGGCTCGAAAGAGCCTATTCGAAAAATAATTTTATTAACAGCGGTTAAAATATTAGAGAACTGATATATTAGAAACTTCTTGGTCCTTATACAGGCTGTAACAAGGATCTTACAACTTTGCAAAAAATTTAAGATTTTAGTGAAAAGGGAGACCCCTGGGGGGATTTGAACGCTCATGATGCCACTTCGGATAGCAGATTCCTTTCTTTTATGTCAGAACTGATAAAATACAGTGATAATGTTAGAATAACATATTCCTAAAATAACTTTAAGAGTACCTTTGTATCATCCTACCTTATCTCAAAAAAAATGAAGTTAAAACTAGCTAAACAGGCGAAAAAGGAACCATGGAAAGCAAGCTTTCCTTGGGATCTTGGCTTGCTGTTTGTGCAGCCAATTAAATATGCACTGATATTATAGAATATTAAATTTTATAACAGCAAAAGGAAATCTAATGCATGCGATCTACAAGTTTTCTTTAAATTTTCATGCAAAAAGACGATTTCCCTAAAGCTAGATCTAGAATGCTTATGAAACTTTTTTAACTGCAAGATCTAGACTATAGGATTTGATAAGATAGATATATGTTGGAATTAATTTTAATATGATAGATCTAAGAAAAATCAAAACTACGAACAGAGTAACCGGGTAAAAATGTTGATTTTTTATAGAAATGAGAAGATGAGGAGAGAAGGTCGGATCGTTGCTTGAATGGAGCAAGCTAGAAGGAGGCCCTTTTGTGGAGTGTTGAGGGACATATTCTTGAGCTTATTGGATAGGAATGGATTCAATATAGATCCACACCTTCATCCAATCAGGAACCTGCAACTAAATAACACAATCCTGCACACACCTCGTGAGATCTGGATATAGATGCATAAAGCAGCAAAAATGAAAGATTATGCAAAAATAACCTTATTTAAGAATATAACTAAATTTTTTTAGCATACATAATATGGATAAAAAAGATCAAGAAATCTAGATTTCCTAGTTTACACCCTTACTAGATTTAGCTGAATCCTTGAAGCCAGGACACAGAAGCAGCACAGAATTTGGCGAGAAATTGCAGCTACCACATCAGCAGCATAACATTGAAAATCCACACATACACATGCACTACACAGTATAGCCTCCAAAGCTTCTTTATTCACAAATGATGATCAAATACAGAGTTACAATGGCAATCCCTTCAGTCCAGCTCTAACTATCTTGGAAGAGGGAGCCTCAAGTAGGATATATACAAATTACTGGCCATCCAGCCTAGGGGGGGTGCAATTCCTCATGGAATAAAGTGAAATCAACTAATGGAGAGTTCATCAATGCAGAATTGAAGCTGAACTAAGCCTAATTGTCAACCGAGGGCTTGATTGAGTTGACACATCAACCCATACACCGACACATCGGCCCACAGAACATCCAGGAGAGTCCACACGTGTGGAGGAGAGAGAGAGGGCACAATTCCCCATGAAGACAGCTATAGATCATCTCTGGATCTGAATTGATCACCTCCTTCAGTCAAGGATTTGTCAGATACAGTCAATCTGATCTAGATTTGATTGATTTCAATCAAATCGGCTGAGAATCCATTGATTTATGATTTTGGATTTGCTCCATTATTCATCAATTTATTAATTAAAATAATCAATAATTGATTTTTGGGGCTTTCTGACCTGAGTGATGGAAGATCACTCAAAACTTAGGAAATAGTGGGTCCATGGGTTTACATGGTGCTCTTAGCTTGAAAATGAGCACCTACATGACTAAAACCTATTATTTGGCCCACTTTTATTACAAAATCAATTTTTCCAATTAAACTATTAAAAAAGAGCCTAAGTTTTGGAAAAATTAAAATTTAATAAAAAACATTGAAAAAACTAAAAAATTGAAAAATTGAAAAACACCTAGGGGGACTTTGACATGTTCATATGACTCAAAAATGATGTCTAGCATGTTTATACATTGCAACATAGACTCTAATAACCTCAATAGGCCTAAATGCCAATCTTACCACCACAAATTTGGAGGTATGGAGTGAAAAACTTAGAAATTATCAGTCGTTTATTCAACAACCAATAATAACCAAGGGAAAAAACACCCTGGGCTGATCGGATTGACATATAAAGTATAAGAGACCGAGTCTTTTATAGACACTATCATGCTAGAACATTTATTACAATTCCCCCATGGGGTATGAACATGTGATATAGTACAACAAGCACTTCCCAGAAGTACTTCCACAGGTCTTTTGAAGTCTGAACAAGTTAACCCTATCCAGTTCACCAGGCTCACTTGATAAAAAACCACTAAGTATAACTTAGGTGGTAACATTCCGGCTCCATCTGGGACACATTCTCTGATTGATCTTCTGTTCAAAGGAGAGGATGTGAGAACTCTGGAATCTTTGGTTCCTGCAAGGCAATTAGAGTTTGTCAGTAACATGTATATATAAGAAAAAATTAGCTATAAAAGCAAACTAATGTACATAATTAATCGATAATGTGCAAAAGGAATATTTTACAAAAACTAATATACAAAGAAAAATTTTCAACATGGTACAAAATAACTATAATACAACAATATCTATGATACAACAATATGATATATGCAATTTAGAAATACATGCAGGGTAAGGTTTAGAAATTGGCCCTGAAACCACCGATGCCAATAAAGGCATCAAACTGTCTCGGTAAAAAACAACTTGAGGAGGAAACCATTCACTAGCAAGCTCAATCTTTCTCCTTCCAAGTCATTTAGATAGAAGGAGTTCATTCCTACTATTTCATCGATGATGTACGGTCCCAACCACAAGCTATCGAGCTTCCCATGTTTTCCAGGTTTTTCCCATCGTTTGTCCCAACGTAGAACCGTGTCACCTACTTGGAAGGAACCTGGCCGGGTAGACTTATCAAAGGCTCTCTTGACCTTGTCTGAATTTTCGATACTATGGTCAAGAGAGTTTCTTCTGCTCTCATCTAGCTCGATCAATTGGTTTATTCTATTCTGGATGGCCTCTTGATCTGAGCTGAATGTCTGGAGGAGCTGATAAACTGGAAGCTTTAGATGGACTGGTAAGGTGACATAAAGGCCATAGACTAGTTCGAAAGGGCTCCTCCCGGTTGAGCTTTTTTTAGTGATCCCGTCGGCCCATAATGCTAATTTGATTTTGCTATCCCAAGCCTTCTTATTGTCGCCCACAATTTTTTTGATTATGGTCATTAAGTTCTTGTTACTTGATTCTGTTAGAACATTTCCTTGGGGATAGTAATTAGATGAGCGAGATAGGATAATGCCATACTTGAAATAGAAAGATGACATATCGAAAGAAACAAAGCATGGGCCATTATGCGTGATTATTCTAGCTGGCAGACCGAATCTTGTGATAATCTTATCTTCTAAGAAATCCATGACTATAGCATCGGTTGCCTTCTTGGTGGGTATCGCATCTACCCACTTGGTAAAATAATCAGTGGCAGCAAGAATCCAAGAGTAACCATTACTCGAGTTATCCTTGAACTTATCGATGAAGTCAAGCCCCCACTGCTGGAAAGGGGCTTGGACTACTATTGGATTTAGAGGCAAGGCTTTCATTTGTTGCTTCTCGGTGAATAATTGACACTGGGGGAAAAATATGACAGCCTTGTGCACATCTGAAAATAGGTTTGGCCAATAGTAGCCTGCTCTGAGGATTTTGTGGGTACTTGCTTTTGCTGCAAAATGTCCACCACAAAATCTTGAATGGAACTCAACCATGAGTTTCTTGGACTCAGATTCATCGACACATCTAAGTATCAAACCATCTAGGTTTCTCCAACCCAAACCATCTTTGGTCAAACAATACTTAGTTGCCTTTAGCCTTAATACCCTTCTTTTATGGCCAAGTAAGTGATCGGGGCATGTAGGGTTGCGGAGGAAAAATATGATGTCGATGTACCAGGGGTGCTGCTCTAATCTCTGAAACTCATCTGATACGCTTTGCTCTAAATTGCTACTCTGACATATTATTCCTAAAGCCTTTTCATTTCCTTGGGTCAACATCTTTGCAAGACCCTGTCCATTAATTAATTTAGTAGGTTTTATCTCCAAATCATATTCTTGAATTTTTGAAACCCACTTACCCCTGACTCCTAGACAGTCTTGCTGAGACATGATATCTTTGACAGCTGCATGGGGTACATATCCAATGATTTTGGAGTAACCTATATAAGTTCTGAAATGTTTAAGGGAATTGACAAGAGCATAGGTCTGTTTCTCCATCGTGGTATACTTCAATTCTGAATTTTGTAAGGATCTACTCATAAAGGCTATGGGTTTCTCTTGTCCCTCCTTATTCTTTTGAATTAAAATGCTGGCAATGGTGTCTTCTGAGGCAAAGGAGAATATCTGGAATTCTTTGGAATAATCTGGACTAGTCAAGACCCAGGACATGGATATGGCATTTTTGATGGACTTGAATGCAACTTTCCCTTCATCTGTCCACTCAAACTTAGCATCTTTCTTTAATAGCTTTTGCAGAGGTTTCATTAATTATGCTAAGTTTGGGATGAATCTTCTTATGAAATTGATTTGACCATTAAAGGACTAGAGAGCTTTTAGATTGTGAGGCAAGGGGAATTTATTAATAGCTTTGACTCTCTTAGGATCAACCTTGACACCATCTTTAGAAATGATGTGCCCCAATAACTTGCCTTCATCAACTCCAAATATTGACTTGGCGGGATTCAAGGAAAAACCATATTTCTGACATCTTATAAAAACCTGCCTAAGATGACTTATGTGGTCAGATCTTTCTTTTGAAAAAATAGTTAAGTCATCCTGATATATTTCGATTATTTTGCCTATAAGTTCTTTAAAGGCAAAATCCATGACTCTTTGGAAGGTGGCACCCGCATTCAATAAGCCAACAGGCATTCTTAGAAATTTATAGGTACCCCAAGGTGTGGTGAATGTAGTCTTGTGTTGATCCTCTTTATTTACCAACACCTGGTTGTAACTGGAAAAGCCATCCAACATAGACATCATTCTTGATCCTGTTACTCTTTGAAGAAAAGTTTCCATGTCGGGTAATGGGTAATTATCCTTGAGGCATGATGTATTCAGATTTCTAAAATCTATACATATTCTAATTGACCCATTCTTCTTTCTAACAACAACTAAGTTGGAGCACCAAGATGAATGCCTTGTAGGTTCTATGATCCCTGCTGCTAGCATCTTCTGAAGTTCCTTCTGCACAATGGGGGCCAACTTAGGATTTATTCGCCTAAGTTTTTGTCGAAAAGGTTTGACCTCCTTATCTTCTTCTGTGAGGGGAATAGTCTGTTGAAACACATCCTCCCTATAGGCTTTAAGCTCATCATAACTAAAGGCCAACACATCTCTATACTATTTGATTAGGTTGATCAAGTTGTTCCTTTCCTTTTCCGAAGTACCTTTTCCAATTTTTATTAACTTGGGATCCTTGTCAGTTCCTATGTTTATTTCCATATAATTCCCAATTTTTATTTCTTCTTTTTGTTTTTTATGATGATCCTGACGATCGAAAATATTCTTGAAAGCTATAAGGCTACTCGGGATGTGATTCCTTTCATTATCCTCGCACTCCTGATACTCTTTGCCTTCCTGCTGATAACTGATCTTGCAACCCTCAAACTCTTGTAGATTGTGGATGAATCTCAAGAGTTGCTAATCATCTTTGAACACTTTCCAATGGTCTATATTATCTAGAATTGAAGGTCTGAAATTTATTTCCATATTTCCATTCCCATTAATCATTTCATTCGATGGCTGGAGGGTCGATGCTGCTACTGCTAATTTATCTGCTAACCCATTCATTTCCCTATGGACCTTTTGAATGTTAAGTGCATGAAACCATTCCATAGTGTCCCATGTGGCATTCCTATACTTTCTTAGTCTGTCATTTCTGCATTGATATTGATTCTTAATCTAGAGGACAACTAAGTCTGAATCACCCTTTATGTTCAACATCTTTATCCCCATATCTTTAGTGGTTTCTAACCCTAGGAGCAATGCCTCATACTCGGCTACATTGTTTGATGCTTCAAACTCTAACCTAAATGAAAAATTGTAAATTTTATCTGAAGGGGAGATGATCACAATGCCCGCACCCTTTCCAGTTTTGGAATAATCCCCATCAAAGTACATTTGCCAAACTTAATCGATCTTTTCATTTTTAATGTTTTCCTTAATAGGGGCCATGAAATTTGACAAAATAGCATAGTTTCCAAAATTATCAGTGAAATGAACAAATTCATTTCTAGGCTTCTTAGGGTTTTCTACATGTCGTTTCCTCAGCTTTTCTCTGTGGATAATCACCCTATTGTTCTCTGATGCAGGTATAGTAGCATATGTCCAATCCATTTGAATGTGCCCACCAAGAGTTGTGGCCCATTTTATAGATAGCAACATACCCCAATTATCTGGAACATCTATCACCACCACATCCATCGACATGTTGATATCAAGGTACTTAGCTAACTTGACCTGTAAATTTAGGATTATCCCTACCACTTCAACTTCTCTTGCATCCATGGCACAAACATTGTGGTAGGGTCGGGTGACCCTTAGATTTAGCTGCTCCATTACTTTTCTTGTCATGACATTTGATGAAGCACCTGAATCTAACATACAGTTATGAAGGAGAAGTTTATCAACTAAGAGGGAGACATAAAAAGGTGGGTGGTATTCTCTCCTCGGATCAACACTGTTGAGGACTATGGGCACATCTATAGGTTCAATAAGTTTAGCTTCGAATATAGCATTGTTATTAGGAAGAGGATCCTCTTCGATAATATGATGTGCTTCACTTTGACTATCCTCTAAGGCTTTCAACAATTTTTCCTTTTGACCGATAATTTTAAGGACATCAGTTGCATAAACATGAATTTTAGCACTACTTATCCATTCTCCCATATCAATATTTGACTCAGGGACAATAGGGGGATCTGGGAGGGAAGGAGTGGTTACCTTTTTCTTGTACTGTTTAGACGTTGATTGCTTTTCTCTTCTTTGATACACAGCTCCCTTGAACTTGGCCTCCTTCATTTCCTTAATTGCTTCTGGAGGAGGCATTACACCATAAAAGTTCGACAGGAGATCCTTCTTGAAACCGTAATCCGTGGCCTGCTGCCAATGCTGGTTTGATAGGGGATAGGTTCAGCCTAACATGTACACATGATCAGACTCACCTGATGTTGTTTCCTAATTACTGACCTCCACCATCCCATGTTCTATAACCTGGTTTGCTATGTAGCAAGCGCTTTTTGGGTGGAATTGCTCACAAGGTCTACACCATGGAATTACTTCATCTACCAGGTTAGTTGAGTCTAACTGGTTTGGAATCCTAGGCTCTTGCTGAGGAAACTTCTTTTGATATACTTGATTTTGTTTTGGCTGAAAATTCCTAGATCCATTATTTCTCTCCAGTGTGATTATTCTGTTCTGAATATTATTCAATTGCACAGATTGGTTTGTCATGAATTGGTTCTGACTAGTCATCACTTTTTCAAACATGCTAGTTACCTTTTCCATGGGGTCTTTAGAGGTTTCCTTTTCCTCTAATTCAATGGCCTTTCCCTTCTCTTTGTTGTACGAAGTGTTTCCCCTAGTGTAACCTGGAATGTTGGATTTGCCCGAAGATTGCATATTCTTTTCTATCTTCTTGGCCAGATCTTGAGCAGTTTTTAGATCGGTCAGATATTTGTCTCTTAATTGGTATCTCAAATCACCAATGAAAGATTCGATGTAATATATGAGGATGGAGGCATCCCTTGGCTTGATCTCTCTAGGGAGGTCCGCAACCACACGTCTGAACTTAGTATTAAATTCATTGATGGTTTCATTTTCCATCTTCTTTATATTATGAAGGGCAGCAAGCAAATGTATTGGTTCTTTCTTTTCCCCCCATTTCTTCTTAAAACCTTCTAGGAATTCATTAAGGGTTTTATATGAGCCATCACCAAGGTCTCTATACCATTCCGCAGCATCATCCTCTAAGGATAAAGCAAAGAGCTTCATTTTGACATCTTCATGGTCGGAGGCAACACTATTGCAATAACTGACCAGGTGCTTTTCAAACTTTCAGAGATGAGTCTTAGCAGTGGTAGAATTATTTCCCTTGAATATGGGGAGCTTCTTGATAGAATCATTCAGAATGTCACGAGGAGCACCCGCTATCTGAGAAAAGTCCAGGGGTTTGTAAAATTCTGTCATTTCTTGAGATTGGAAGGTATGACTCTCTACAAATATGTGACGGATATCTGAGAGGGATTGGTCTCCTAAATATTCAAGGTTTCTACGAGAAGTCTGCCTATTCAATCTTTCCCTAATAAACCTTTCGGGATTAGGGAGAGGATTGAATAATTGTCGACAGTTTCTTCGGGTAGAAATTCTTGAAGGGATGTTAGATAGTGGAGTCGCTAGATGGATCGAGTTTTAATTTTTATGTTTCTTAAATACTAGATCAATCAAAATATTTTATCTTTTTAGTTGTTTAGAAAAAAGTTAAGCTAAGTCATACTCGGGAATAAAAAGATTTATCCCCGGCAACGACGCCAAAAAGATGTTGCCGCCTTTCACACACCTGGGTCACGTGGCAGAAACCTTCAAGCCACTCAGTGTGTCCTTGGGGGCAAGTCTCGAGTCAAGGATGTCACCTTGTTCTTGACTCCTCCGTTTAGGCTCAACTCCTAACGAAGCCGAGGGGGGTAGACCCTATTAAGTTACTAAGGATAATTACTTAATGTTTGTGATGTTAAACTGAATGAGTTACTTAGGAGTTTGCAATTTAACTATAGAGGATCAAAGATGGCAAGATACAAAAGATGAACACATGAAAGCACAAATGCTGAGACACAATATATATATATATAAAGAAAGAAATTAACCAGTGCCTTAGAATGGAGTCAAAAATAGAATCAATGTACTTGCTTGTGCTTGGAGTGAATGTTTTGCGATTGCCTCTTGGTACGTTTTAAGTTAAATTTGAAGTGTGAGTTGATTAAAATTAGGCGAAAGGGGGACTCCAGATATACCCGAGGGTACTTGGAGTATGTCCAAAACTAAACCTTCACGGCTACCCGCAAGGAATATGTGGGCTGAAATGGAGTCTCTAGGGCTATTGTTCATAATGCACCCATTAGGGTGTGACAGAGATCGGCGCCCTGAGGTCACGTTTCAGAAGTTCCCGCTTCCTTTGGGTATTTTCCCACCGTAAAGGTTTGATCTAAGTGTTGGATTTTCACCTGATGGTTTGTCAGTTGGGGAGAGTGAGTCCTAATTATACTAGTCACCCAAGTTATTTTGATACAGCTTGAATGATCGGATGAACTGCATCCAAGTGCAGAGCATACACACTGGAGTCTTGTCAATTTAGTAAGTTTTAAATTGGGTGTTCTTGTTTAAAAGAAAACCCTCCAGGAACCTCTTTGGATCCAAGTGGATCTCAATCGGGGAATCAAGGAGGGGTTAATTTTATAATTGCTGATAAATAAATGATGAAAAATAAAGCAGATCCACAAGTCTAGTTTTCTAATTAGTCCTACCACGAATCTCTTTCCCCTTTCAGGTCAATCGGGAAATCGTGGGGTAAGTATTATGATTACTTTCAAAAAAAAAAAAAGTGGAATATGAAATTAATAATAAAATCAAGTATACTACCCTGCAAATTAGATCAATGATAGTTTAAAAAATAAATAAGCAGAAAGCGACGAAAAGGACACTGACGCAAATCCCCCCAGGGGGGATGGGGAATGGGCTCGAAAGAGACTATTCGAAAAATAATTTTATCAAAAGTGGTTACAATATCAGAAAATTATTGGTCCTTATACAGGCTGAAACCAATATCTTACAACTTTACAAAAATTTTAAGATTTTAGTGAAAAGGGAGACCCCTGGGGGGATTTGAACGCTCCTGAGGCCACTTCGAATAGAAGCTTCCTTTGTTTTCTGTTAAACCTAATAAAAGACACCGAGCATGTTAGAATAGCATATTCCCAAAATCACTTTAAGAGTACCTTTGGATCAGCCTACCTTATCTAAAAAAAAATGAAGTTAAAACCAGCTAAACAGGCGAAAAAGGAACCAAGGAAAGCAAGCTTTCCTTGGGATCTTGGATTTTTGTTTGTGAAGCCAATGAAATATGCACTGATATTACAGAATATTAAATTTTATAACAGAAAAAGGAAATCTAATGCATGCGATCTACAAGTTTTCTTTAAATTTTCATGCAAAAAGACGATTTCCCTAAAGCTAGATCTAGAATGCTTATGAAACTTTTTTAACTGCAAGATCTAGACTATAGGATTTGATAAGATAGATCTATGTTGGAATTACTTTTAATATGATATATATAAGCAAAATCAAAACTACGAACAGAGTAACCGGGTAAAAATGTTGATTTTTTATAGAAATGAGAAGAAGAGGAGAGAAGGTCGGATCGTTGCTTGAATGGAGCAAGCTCGAAGGAGGCCCTTTTGTGGAGCGTTGAGGGACAGAGTCTTGAGCTTATTGGATAGGAATGGATTCAATCTAGATCCACACCTTCATCCAATTAGGAACCTGTAACTAAATAACACAGGCCTGCACACACCTCGTGAGATATGGATATAGATGCATAAAGCAACAAAAATGAAAGATTATGTAGAAATAACCTTATTTAAGCATATAACTGAAATTTTTGAGCATACATCATATGGATAAACAAGATCAAGCAATATAGATTTCCTAGTTTACACCCTTACTAGATTTAGCCGAATCCTTAAATCCAGAATACAGAAGCAGCACAGAATTTGGTGAGAAATTGCAGCTACCACATCAGCAGCATAACACTGAGAATCCACACATACACATGCACTACACAGTATAGCCTCCAAATCTTCTTTATTCACAAATGATGATCAAATACAGAGTTACAATGGCAATCCCTTCAGTATAGCTCTAACTAGCTTGGAAGAGGGAGCCTCAAGTAGGATATATACAAATTACAGGCCATCCAACCCAGGGGGGGTGCAATTCCTCATGGAATAAAGTGAAATCAACTGATGGAGAGTTCATCAATGCAGAATTGAAGCTGAACTGAGCCTACTTGTCAACCGGGGGCTTGATTGAGCTGACACATCAACCCATACACCGACATATCGGCCCACAGAGCATCCAGGAGAGTCCACACATGTGGAGGAGAGAGAAAGGGTGCAATTCCCCATGAAGACAACTGTAGATCATATCTGGATCTGATTTGATCACCTCCTTCAGTCAAGGATTTTTCAGATCCAGTCAATCTGCTCCAGATCTAATTCATTTCAATCAAATCGGCTGAGAATCAACTGATTTATGATTTTGGATTTGCTCCATTATTCATCAATTTATTAATTAAAATAATCAATAATTGATTTTTGGGGCTTTCTGACCTGAGTGATGGAAGATCACTCAAAACTTAGGAAATAGTGGGTCCATGGGTTTACATGGTGCTCTTAGCTTGAAAATGAGCACCTACATGATTGAAACCGATTATTTGGCCCACTTTTATTACAAAATCAATTTTTCCAATTAAACTATTAAAAAAGAGCCCAAGTTTTGGAAAAATTAAAATTTAATAAAAAACACTGAAAAAACTAAAAAATTGAAAAATTGAAAAACACCTAGGGGGACTTAGACATGTTCATATGACTCAAAAATGATGTCTAGCATGTTTATACACTGACACATAGACTCTAATAACCTCAATAGGCCTAAATGCCAAGCCGACTACCCAAACTTTAGAGGTATGGAGTGAAAAACTCAGAAATTATCAGTCGTTTATTCAACAACCAATAATAACGAAGGGAAAAAACACCATGTTCTGATCAGATTGACAAATAAATTCTAAGAGACCAAGTCTTTTACAGACACTATCATGCTAGAACATTTATTACAATTCCCCCATGGGGTATGAACATGTGATATAGTAGAACAAGCACTTCCCAGAAGTACTTCCACAAGTCTTTTGAAGTCCGAACAAGTTAACCCTATCCGGTTCACCAGGCTCACTTGATAAAAAACCACTAAGTACAACTTAGGTGGTAACACTTTCCAATGACTTTCATGAGGAGTTTGCATATAACAAGCAACACGACCAACGACAAAGGAAAGGTCAAGACAGGAATGAGTCAAGTATAAAATACTACCAACAAGTTGATGATACAAGGTGGCATCTTCTTTAGGGGAAGTACAAGTGGTAGAAAGTTTGACTCCAGACTGGAAGGGAGAAGGGGCTGGTTTACAATCTTCCATGTGGAAGTGACGAAGAAGGTCACAAGCATACTTAGACAGGGAAAGAAAGATTCCTTCTTTGGTTTGCAAGACTTGGAGACCAAGAAAATAATGCAAATGTCCTAAGTCTGACATTTCAAAATTTTTCTTAAGACTAGATTTCACATGGGTTATAAGTTTAGGGTCACTATTAGTAAGGATAAGATCATCAACATAAAGAACAAGTATGATGAGATGGTTTCCTACTTTCTTGGTATAGACATTAGGTCAACCACACAAAACCCATGGTTAAGGGTCAACCACACAAAACCCATGGTTAGGGGTCAACCACACAAAACCCATAGTTATGGTTATGGGTCAACCACACAAAACCCACGGTTATGGGTTAAGCACAAAAAAACCTTCTCTTCATTGGCAATTGACACATTGTAATCATGGGTCTCATTTTAGTATGAAATGATGGGGACCATCATTTTCTAAGGGGGGAAGAATGATCCGAATTTCAAGAGGAATATGGTATAAATTTGTATGTATGAGTCATGAAATCATTTAATGAGAGGCCACACGCTCACAGTCATCATAAAAGCATTAAACAGAGAGGCCACCCTCTCTCATCCATGGTAATTGACAACTCATGGTTTTGTTCCATGGTATGGATTCAAGGCACATTGTACCTCTCTCATCCATGGTATTTCACAACCCATGGTTTTGACCCATGGTATTTCCCCAAGGCACGTTGTAATAATGTTATAAAAAGGATCTATTCCTTCTCAATAAAGCATTCAAGGATTTTTGGCATCCTACATTTTTCTTATTATATTGAATTATTGGGTTATTGGTTTTGAGTTATTTTCTTAGTATGGTTTGAGAGGTGAGGCTCAAAGAACCCTCTTTGAACCTCACCCCTCCATGTGGCCTATATACTTTATGTTTCATTGTCTAAAATATTCATATCCTAGATCTCGCTGATGTGTCTTTCTCATAGTTTTCCATTATACTATCTCGTTTCCTCCTCTCTCATCATCCAAGGGCTTGGTATGCCAAAATGGATAGCTTTCTCCTTGACACTGGTTTTTCTAGATGCCATTCTAACCCCAATGTCTATACCAAGAAAGTATGAAACCATCTCATCATACTTGCTCTTTATGTTGATGATCTTATCCTTACTGGTAGTGACCCTAAACTTATAACCCATGTGAAATCTAGTCTTAAGCAAAATTTTGAAATGTCAGACTTAGGACATTTGCATTATTTTCTTGGTCTCCAAGTCTCGCAAACCAAAGAAGGATTCTTTCTTTCCCAGTCTAAGTATGCTTGTGACCTTCTTCGTCGCATCCACATGGAAGAGTGTAAACTAGCCCCTTCTCCCTTCCAGTATGGAGTCAAACTTGTTTCCACTTGTACTTCCCTTGAAGTAGATGCCACCTTGTATCGTCAGCTTATTGGTATTCTTTTATACTTGACTCATTCCCGTCCTGACCTTTCCTTTGTCATTGGTCGTGTTTCCCGTTATATGCAAACTCCTCATGAAAGTCGCTAGAAAGCAACAAAAAGAATACTTCGATATAGTCAATGTACAATTCAGTTTGGGATTCATTACAGTATGGGGGGGAACCTTTATTGGTTGGTTTCACTGATTCAGATTGGGTCGACGATCCTGATGATCGAAATTCTATTGTAGGTTATGTTTTCAGTCTGGGATCTGGACCTGTCACTTGGGCTTGTAAGAAACAACAAGCTCTTGCTCTTTCTTTAGCAGAAGCATAATATCAAGCCACAGTTAATGCCAGTCAGTAAGCTTTATGTTTTTGATAGATCCTTTCAGAGTTTGGATTCGAGCAGCAGTAGCCTACTCCACTTTGGTGCGACAATAAAAGTGCCATCAAGCTTGCCAAATATCCAGTTCTACATCAGCGCAGAAAACACATTGAGCTACACATGCACTTCATCAGAAATCTTGTTCATGATAGTGTTATTGAAGTGCTATATTGCCCTATGGATGATCAAGTTGCAGACATCTTCACCAAGTCTCTTACAGAAGCGAAGTTTTCTAAACTTCGGTCTATGTTAGGAGTTTAGGAATGTGTCCTTAAGGGGGGATAGGCTCTAATGCCTCCTTCATTCTCCTAATAGTGTCACTTTTGTAAATCCTTCAATCCTATCCCAAGTTGTTCTTAAGGGGGGATGTTAGGATATTTAGACACTTAGGAGTTAGTTAAGATCAACTTGTGTAATATATTCGTTAGGTAAAAGTGTGTTTCTTTAGTATGCATTAGTATGCATTTGTAAATATTCTAATCCAATGATCACGATATGTTCTAGACATAGAGTGATCCCAGGGTTCAACTTCTCTTAGATCATACTTACCATTGATCTCTGGCTTAACACCTGATTTGTCTATGATCTCTATTTAAAGAGCATAGAGGGTCCTTGGCTAGTTGATCGATTATGAGAAGCTCATATGTAACTTTCTTTCTTTTGCATAATAAATTTCTCCAAGTAGCTATTTGGCTGGGGTCGTGGACTGTTTCCCTCTCGAGGGTTTTAACCACATGACAAACATCGGTGTGTTGATCATCTCAACAGAAGTTGTCAAGAGATTGGAGCTTTTAACAACACCACACCCGCAACCCTACAACATCGGTTGGCTAAGCCAAGGATGAGGTATCTGCATTACTCAACAATTCCTCCTACCATATGGCATTGAGCCTTTCAAAGACGAGGCACTGTGTGATGTGGCCCCACTTGAAGTCTGTGATTTTCTTTTAGGACAACGATATATGTGGAAGCGTTATGCTCTATATGAGTCATGTCCTCGTAGCGTCATTATTACTTTGGGAGGAAAACTCTATCGAATACTAGAGACCGTTGCACCTAACAAAGTCTCGCAAGGTAGGAAGATAAGCTCCCACATCAGAAAATTATTCCTCTTCACAATTGCATCTGAAGGCGAACATAAGATCACAAAGACCTCCACACCCTTTGCGCAGGGTGTCTCTGCTCATCAGACACAATAAGAAGACAAAGCCATTGTTTCCTCATTTATCTGAGTGCCTCTACAATGGAAGGCCATGCATTCAAGGTGCTCATCCAAAAAAAAATCATGCGCACAACAATTACAACCCTCTCGGGATGCCAACGAAAAGTAGCCTCTTCACTTCAGCAAATGTCGCACCAGGAGATCAACTCAACACACGGTTCGAGATATGATACGGGATTCGACGCAATGGAGACCATTTCTTCCTAAGGAGGGAGGATTGATATAGACAGAGATCGATGGCCACCCACCTATTCCACTGGCTCAAAACAATTGTCCATTGTGGTAGTTTCCTAGTTATTTTTCTACAGTTTTTTGGGTCCCAAACTTTCAAGGCCATTTTGAGGCCCTAAACGATTTTTTTGGCAATTTGGGGCCAAATGGTTTCCATCGGCATGCATTTGGTTGACCAAACTTTGTAAACCTTAGATAGACCTTTCCAACGAGCTATCAAATGCCCAAATCGAATATCATATGCAAAAGTTATGAATTCGGGAAGTTGATTGTTCAACTTACCACCTTGGGGCTGCAAACTTTATTACGCTTCATCTTCTAGGGTTACGTTTTGGACTTTTGGTGTTCTCACCCTCATTATTATTATAAATAGGCCCATTTGGCCTCATTTTGTATTAATCTTGCCACATATGAGCGTAGCAGCCACATCTCTTCTCGGAGATAGCTACCACCATTCTAGCAATTGTATTACAGTCTGTTCCATTTCCGCAATTTAATAGAATATTTGTTGACTGTATCTTTGTTATCTTTGCAAAATTTATGTTATTATGACTCTGTATATATTCTTTCATTTCATTCACCAAAACCTGCAGTTGTTGGTGAACATTTGAAACCCAACACAAGGCCCTATCACCAGGAGTGGCGATTAAACCACTTTGTTTATATTCCCAGAGGTGCGGAAGTTATACCATGTGGAGGTACTCGATACTCCAACACCCCGCCTCCAGCGTAGCTCGAGGGAATTGAACCTGAGACCTATGCTCTGATACCATGTTTGGGTACATAGGGTACTCCCAAAAGGCCGAACACCTTCAGTAACTGCTTCACACAAATAGATCACAGATCAACACACCGATGTTTGTCACGTTGTTAAAACCCTCGAGAGGGAAACAGTCCACGGACCTAGCCAAATAGCTACTTGGAGCAATTTATTATGCAAAAGAAAGAAAGTTACATATGAGCTTCTCATAATCGATCAACTAGCCAAGGACCCTCTATGCTCTTTAAATAGAGATCATAGACCAATCGGGTGTTAAGCCATGGATCAATGTTATGTATGATCTAAGGGAAGTTGAACCATCAGATCACTCTATGTCTAGAACATATCGTGACCATCAGATTAGAATATTTACAAATGCATACTAATGCATACTAAAGAAACACACTTTTACCTAACGGATATATTACACAAGTTGATCTTAACTAACTCCTAAGTGTCTAAATATCCTAACAAAATTTTTATACACATTTAAGCTAAAGGGCATTACCATGAGGAAGAAGGTATTTCCGACGGCCCAATAGAAGAAGGTATGTCCCTCGAAATATTCACATTCATCAATGATCATAATATACTGATCTTGTTAAAGGCCTACTATATATAGAAAACCTTGCGAGATTGTAGTTTGATTTTCACATGTATGTATTGAACTAAGGCGAAGCTCTCCTAACTTGATTACAACTTAATCCTAAGTATTTATTGTAGTAGGGAATAATACGACTTTAAAACATAAAAATGAAAACACAATATGTTCAAACTAGAAACTAAAACTAAAATTATAGCAGTATAATTCCTATCGAATATCAATATCATTCACACAACATGATCTACTATGATACATGAACTTGGGTGTGTCCATCTATGGTGTACTTAAAGATGTCAACATGTGTACTCCCTAAAATATTAAATAAATAATAGTACCTCATTTATTAGCATCATATCAAAGAGTATTCCTTTCAATCCATTCAAAGGTGAGTCAAAATAAGAAACAGAATGTGTTGATGCAATTGTAATTAAGCAATAACAACTTCATAACCAAGCTTCATCTGAGTCTTCAAAAGAGGGACCAATAGCATAATATTTAGCTAACAATAAAAAACAAGATCTATATGATTCTTCATAAGAAAGAAAGGTGGAAAAATATATAGATATAAATATACTAAAAGTTGACCCAAGGGTTTTCAAGATAAGAAAAAACATCTCTCAAATGATATTGAGTTGTAGCTCAAATCACCCTTTTACCCAAATCATTGCATTGCTCCTCCTACAGATAATCTGTTTTACCAAGGCCAATTGTTACCCAAATTTGCTCAAAACCTTTACCAAGTTGAAGTTGTCTTTGTTTGGGATTTAGAAAATCGAATAAACTTGGCATGGATTTACAGTCTCCTTGTGTTGAGTGTGGTACTTCTATGTAGCAGAAGCTTCCTTACTAATATACTATTACCATTATGTGAGCAGTAAAATGATCATGATGTTGATGAAGGTATAAAGATCCATTCAAGGAGCCATTGTCCAGTGCAAGAATTCCAATTACATTGATGGTAAGTAGTGTGGTACAAACACTATTCTACTATATGAGGATAGCTGGTATTCCTCTTAATGTAGTAGAGGAAAACAAACATTTATGATCTCCCTAAACTTCATTATGTCATATCTATTCAACATAATAATTATTTCCTAATTACTGAGGATCATCCTATAAGAAAATATTCTTGCATGAAGAGGATATACATATTACATGATTTTTTCCAAATAAACTGTATAGAAATTTACAATTCATATTTAACCATTTTTTGCATCTTAAACTTGCTTCATTCTTTTGTTTTATTCTCTCCTTCAAAATATAATCAGTCAGCCAACTAAGAAATCTAGGTTGAACAATATTTCAGATTCTTTTCAAGAACATAGAAAAGCATCTAACCCATCTAAGTCATCACGTAATATGTATAGCCTCTTCATGTGAGCATATTGGCTTATAGAAATTTACAGTTCAGATTTAACCATTTTTTGCATCTTAAACTTGCTTCTCTCTTTGTTTTGTTCTTTTGAAATTGGCATGTGATTGAGAGTCGAGATTGGCTACTTTATATCTGCTCAATCTTTTTTCTTTGCACATAAACAAAAAAAACAATTTTCATCGTTTAACATCCCAAGTTACCCTCTAGACAGTTGAATGAGTTTCTTATCTCTCCTTCAAACTCTAATCAGCCTACCAACTAAGAAAGCTAGGTTGAAAAGGATTGCAGATTCTTGTTAAGAACATAACACAACATCTAACCCATCTAAGTTAATACCCATCTAACATAAGGCCAAAAACTCCAAGGAAATCTCCCGAGTGTGATTACCTTTGATTATCATGAGCTTATTACTGAAACCATATTGGGAAGGCAAGAGAAACAATTTATTGATGAATTCAAGAAACACATTCTTTCAAAATTTGATGATCACTCAAAGTGTTTCTGCTACAAAGGATCAAGAAGATCAAAATACTGCTATGAATGATTGAATATCAAAGTGCTTCTACAAAAGGATCGAGAACATCAAAAGCGCTGCAAAGTATCAAAGATCAAGGTACTGCTGCAAAGGATCAAGAAGATCAAAGTGATGCTACGAAGGATTGAAAGATCAAAGTGTTGTTGCAAAAGGATCAAGTGATCGTGTGATGTAGAAGATGAAGACATTGAAAAATGATGAAAACTTCCTATGACTTATAGATGTATTACCTCGATACTGTTGAAGATATTCTCTCTCATCACTCCAATAGTCTATGATGATATTGTCAATAGAATAATCTTCTCGTTAAGGGGGAGTGTTGAAACATTATAACTTAAAAGGATATTCTAAATGTATTTTATTGATGTAACCCAAGGGAGATGTTATTATTCCTCCATTGGGGTGTTACTATTGTAATTGGTCATCATAGAGTCATGAGGTAAATCCTCCATTCTAAGTTGGGTCATTAGTACCCTAATGAAAAATATAAAATATTGTTTTGAGTCTTCCTAGGTGAAGTCATCCCAAATAGTTTAGTGGGGCCAACTTGTTTAGGGTAAAATTCAGTTGGATCAATGTGTATAAATAGAATATTTATGTTTCTTATTTGAACACAGAATCACTCACTTGTGTAGTGCATAGGAGAGAGAGAGAGAAATCGGCAAGGAGTAGAATACTTGTTTTTGGTTTTTATCTTATACATCTTATAGAGAGGAAGTTTTGTTGGGTTTTCTTCCCCTTGAGGGTTTCCCAAGATAAATACCATGTCGATATTGTGATTTTGTTTCTTTCACTCATTCTGCATATGCTACTATTGTGAATTTGGATTAAACACTAATGATATATAGCCTATCTTGTGAAATCTTAACACAGTGGCCCTTTTTATTAAATGTATGTTTCATTTTGTTTTATTAGTTAGAATAATTCATAAAATATAAAAAATATTTGTTGTTTCTTGTTTGTAAGTCAAGGTTGAGCACATCCCTTACACCATGAACTCTACCCTTATATCTAGTTGATCTAAGGTAGGTTCTTTTGCACCTAGTTAGAGATAAATCTCCACTATAGTTTTGGTGACTCCACTGGCTCGATCCTCTTGGATATTTGTTTTCGTAATTTTTTTGCTAGTTTGTTTTAATTAGGTACCCTTATCCATCACAGATCTAACCCCCTTTCAGAAGATCCAAACCAATCCCTTCCCAATTCCTGCTCCCCTGGCCCTAACCGACATTTTTTCATAAAAAAATTCAGTTACGACTGGATCACACCTTTTTGGAAGAAATACGTGACCTAGGTCGCACATTTTTTCCTGATAAGCGCAACCTAGGACACACCTTTTCCCCTGAAAAGTGTGACCTAGACCCAAATTCCATATCGCGCATGTCCTACATTCCATAGAAACCTAGGTCACTCACATGACCCTATTTTGTGCAATTTGTCATGCAAAAACCTGTCTTAAGTGCGATCAATGTTTTTTAGCTGAATTTTCATCTTGGTCACAGTTGTTTCCAAGTCTAGTGAGAATTCGACCACACCTATTCCACTAATAGGCGCAACCTATAGTTTTTCCAGTAGTTTGAGGTGTTTGAGACCCATTCTAGACCCCCTCTCTCTGTTCTGCCCCTGTACTGACTGTGTTTTTCATATATGATTTCCTACAGCCCCTTGGTGTGTTCTGCAGTCCTCTTTCTCTTGTATGTGAGCCTATCTTATTTGATCTTAGTAGCTGAGACCCCATATGTATTTCCTACACCCTACAGAGTTCATTGTGTGCTTGTTTACTTGCATGTGTTCCTTTATATGGAAGAATTAGTTTTTATGTGTTAAAAAGAATTTACTTTCAGTACTATTATTTATTTTTCAGCATATTCATCTCTGGCATGAGAGCATTGGGTTTTAGATATCACTCTCCACTTATGCACACATCTCACACCTTAAAATAAATTCTTTGGTTCATGACCCCGAGCTAAGCCTAAAACTTATCTTAACTAAACCAACATTGTAACCTCATTTGATGACTAAAACAATATTGTAGTTAAGTTAGGACATCGGGGATAGGCATCCAGATAACACCCTTTTGTCACTTGCATCTGATACATAGTTGTTGTCTTCTAGGGAAGAAAAATCCTCTAGTATTTGTTGACACGGTCACAACCAGTTTATCGAGGGAATTCCCACTCTACGAAGGTAAGCCACAACGAATGGGTTCCAGAAGTCAAGTCAGAATACTGCACTCCACTTTGTACCAAAGGCTACCTTTTCATAGTCCTCCTCATGAATGCTGCGGAACATATCGTGTGTCAAGGACCAAAGGGATGAAGTCCAAGGAAACCATCCTGAACGTGTCATGAATGAGGTAGCCTATTTGCTAGTATTTTAGGGATCTTTTAACCAAGCTCCTTCTCAGTAGCGGGATTCTCTTAGCCTTTAGTTATTCCATTTTGTATTGTTTCACTGTGGATTTCATCACCCAACAAAGGATAGAATTTGTAAGGGGCTTCCATCTTGTATCTAGGAGCTTTTTTTCTCTTATGCCCCATAGGTTAGAGTGCCATTTTATTTATAGGTAGTGTTTCTTTTTGGATTTCTGGTCACTTTGTTTAGACTCACTTGTTGTGACACGCTATTACAGTTCGATTTTAGAGCTTTCTTTTTTTCCTGTCTGCCACCATTTATCAGCTCTCCTTATGCACACTCAAATATAGCTAGATTTTTGAGCTTTCATTTTCCTCCCTTGATCCTTCATTCGTCATATAGCACACCATCATGCCATTATTTATCCACCATGATACTCCTAGAGACTTAGTGGGAATACCCCTCACTTCAGTTCCTTGAACTGTCATCGGCGGATCCATATTTGGTGTTGTTCATCATCTTCAGAGCCATACACTAAATCTGAGTCTGATTCAGATTCCTATAAATTTGAACCTACCTTGTTCACTTCCCCATCTGTCCCTATGGTTGGTGCACCTCCCAACCCCTTCTAGGAGGGTTGTTAGTAGTGGACTTGTAAATTCTCCATCCTTCATATAGGATATCCCTTCTGTTGGACCTACAGGACTTGGTCCCAATGTTCCCCTCACCACGTCACACACTGATACTCGATCGCTACCCATTAGTGGTGACTCCACTCTAGCCACCATGGTTCATAAGGAATTACTAAGCCAAAAATGTATCCTAAATAAGTAAAAGGTAGAGAGAGATAAGCAAGAAAGAGAGAGAAAAAAAGAAGATTGTATTATTTTTCCGATAACCTTTGATTTCGAAGTCGTATTTGGTAGCTATTGGTACCGTTTGAAAGGTCTCATTGAGGATACAACTTTTGAGTTTTCATCTTTGCCAGATTCCTCACGGTTTGGTTGGGGCATGCATTTTTGTAAATATGGGCATGAAGAATCTTGAAAAACATCTTGACATTTTCAAAGATGCTTTATGAAAAACATATTTTAAAGAATCTTTGAGAAGATGCTTTAATATATGCTTTTCATAAAGCATCGTTTGCATCTTTGAAAAGATGCTTTTCGAGATTCCCCATTCCTAGATTTACAAAAATGCACACCCCTGCTAAACCGTGAGGAATCTTGCAAAGCTCAAAACACAAAAGTTGTATCCCTCGATGAGACCTTTACAATTGTACAAAGAGAGACCAAATGGGACTTTGGGATCAAACATTATCACAAAATTACTATAATATTCTCTTTTTTCTTTGTCTCTTTTGCTTATCTCTCTCTACCTTTTTATTATTTAGGATACATTATATAATAGGGTAGAATGTTATGTTCACACCATTCCTACATTTATGCATGGGGGTTGGGCCCTTCCACCGCTATTCTGGCTATTCATACCATTCCAGTGACTACTTCTACCATCGGAAGTTGGCCCTACCAACTCCCATATTCTCACGGTACTTGCATGCCCACCATATCCAGCACCATAGTTGTCCCTTTTAGAACTACGCCAAGTCATAGTCTTCCATTCATGGATAGTCTCAACCTACCCGATTTGGCAAGGTTAACGAATGACCAGTTAGTTTTTCAACATTAAGCTAGCAATATTAGGATCTTTAACTGAGAGAATAACAAGTACAACAATCAAACACAAGAGACAATGAACACAGTGTTTTTTCTCGAAGAAACCATAAATGGAGAAAACCCCGCAAATTCCTCATAGATAGAATCAACACCAAAATAGTAAAATCCCAAAACCATAAGTGATCTCTTGACAACAGTAATCTTCTTCTTGTCTAGCCCCAGTGTCTTCTCCTTCCTCAACTATGCACTACACTTGAGTGTGTATGTGTTGTGTGATAAATAGAAACTGTAGTTCTCTATTTATACTAATCCCAACATGACTAAAACCCTACCAGGGCCGACCTCTACTAGGAGAGTCTAATAACCCTAGTGCTCTGAAACTGCGAGGACTTTAACCCTTAGACAATTGGAGGGTTACCCACAATGACTTGACATGACTTGTTTACATTATTGATCCTCCCGATCAGAACATTGGGGCATGACAACATGACGCAATTACATTATAGATACATCCCAAAATAAACATCGGGTTACAATACATAAGATACATAGATGAATACATTCTAAAGTTACAAATACATCAACACTCCCTCTTAACTAGGAAGGTATTCTTTCGACACAATTTTCAGTAATGGCCTTCTTCTTTGTATCAGCTGGATCATCTTGTCATCTGCATCTCAAGTCTTATGAGTCTTCAAGTCATCTTCGTCTTCAAGTCATCTATATCTTTAAGTCATCTTCATATTCGAATGTAGATCATCTCTCGATCTGGACCATCATGGGACATCATCACTGGATTTGGATCATCATCACTGGATATGGATCATCATTGCTAGATCCCAAAATAAACATCGGGTTACAATACATAAGATACATAGATGAATACATTCTAAAGTTACAAATACATCAACACTCCCTCTTAACTAGGAAGGTATTCTTTCGACACAATTTTCAGTAATGGCCTTCTTCTTTGTATCAGCTGGATCATCTTGTCATCTGCATCTCAAGTCTTATGAGTCTTCAAGTCATCTTCGTCTTCAAGTCATCTATATCTTTAAGTCATCTTCATATTCGAATGTAGATCATCTCTCGATCTGGACCATCATGGGACATCATCACTGGATTTGGATCATCATCACTGGATATGGATCATCATTGCTAGATCCCAAAATAAACATCGGGTTACAATACATAAGATACATAGATGAATACATTCTAAAGTTACAAATACATCAACACTCCCTCTTAACTAGGAAGGTATTCTTTCGACACAATTTTCAGTAATGGCCTTCTTCTCTGTATCAGCTGGATCATCTTGTCATCTACATATCAAGTCTTCTGAGTCTTCAAGTCATCTTTGTCTTCAAGTCATCTTTATCTTTAAGTCATCTTCATATTTGAATGTAGATCATCTCTCGATCTGGACCATCATGGGACATCATCACTGGATCTGGATCATCACTGGATCTGGATCATCATCACTGTATCTGGATCATCACTGGATATGGATCATCATTGCTGGATCATCATCACTAGATCTGGATCAGCACTCGATCTAAATCATCACTAGTGCTATCCCATGATTCTTCTTGTCACAGAAAGTTCTACAGAGCCAGCCCTTTTTCATGCTGGTTATAGGCCTATCCCCCATGTAGGTCTTCTTCAGCACTTATATCTGACCTACTCATCAGAAAGGCACAATACTCACATCCATCCAAGCTAGAACACATCTTTCTCACAATGATGGAAGAGTTATACACTTCCATCTAGGCCAAAACACATCCTGATCACAATTGTGGAAGATTTCCTCACTTTTATCCAGGCCAGAACCACATCCTGCTCACAATGATGAAAGATTTCTCATTAGAGAAAATTTCAACTCAAAATGGGCCTTTTAACTTTAACTCAAATTCCATGTCATCATGTGTTAGCCAATGAAATTGCTTTAAATTTGAAATACCGTATAGGTCTTAAACACTTTTTTAAATTAAATTTGGGGATAGGTATCATAAAAAAACTACTTTTTTTGTTTGTATTTTCGACATATCTCCCTGTGTTTTTACTCAAATTTCGATCGGAAGAGCTCATTGGATGCGGAATTAAATTCCGCATCCAACGAGTACCCACTTGGCATACTTTTTATGGACCCTTCTACGCCAAAAAAAAGAAATACCTGAAAAAATGTGATGATGATGTCATCATCATGTTTTTCAGGTATTTCGTATTTTTGGGGTAGAGGGGTCCATCAAAAGTATGCCGAGTGGGTACTCGTTGGATGCAGAATTTAATTCCACATCCAACGAGCTCTCCCGATCAAAATTTGAGTAAAAACAAGGGGAGATATGTCGAAAATACAAATAAAAAGTATTTTTTTTCTTTTCTTCCTCCAAAATTAATAAATATTATTTTATTATTTTAACTATTAATTTATTAAATTTTTTTAAGAGGCCCATTTTGAGTTCAAATTTCCTCTAATGGCACTTGCATTCATCTAGGTGGGAACACATCCTGCTCACAATGATGAAAAGGCTCTACACTTACATCCATCTAGGTTGGAACACATCCTACTCACAATGATGGAAGGGCTCTACACTTACATCCATCTAGGAGGGAACACATCCTTCTCACACTGATGGAAGGGCTCTGCACTTACATCCATCCAGGAGGGAACACATCCTGCTCACAGTGATGGAAGGGCTCTACACTCACATCTAATCTTGTAGGAACCAATCCTATAGTCATATCAGAATGGCCCCCATTCCTCCTCGACTGAGCTACCTGGTAACTAACTAGGTGCCTACATTCTCCTAGAGAATGGCAGTTGTCCTTTCATCTGACCTGCTCATCGGAATGGCCAACACTCACATCTGACATGGAAGGAACTTAATCCTTTATCTATGACAGAATGGTTCATCCCTTACATCTAATGAAGTGGGAACACATCCCTCTATCACATCAGAATGGCTTCTCAGTCCTAGACTGAGTTTTCCTGATACCTCACTAGGTAGCTCCATTCAAAGAATGGCAATTTCCCTTACATCTATCCTACTCGACAGAATGGCCAACACTCATATCTGACATGGAAGGAAGCAATTGTCTCACCATGACAGAATGGCTCAGCCCTTATATCTGACCTACTTGTCAGAATGGCTATGGATCTTAGCACTCATATCTGACATGGAAGGAACCAATCCTCTTACCATGACAGAATGGCTCAGCCCTTATATCTGACCTACTCATCAGAATGGCTATGGATCTTAGCACTCATATCTGACATGGAAGGAACCAATCCTCTCACCATGAAAGAATGGCTCAGCCCTTATATCTGACCATGGAAGGAACCAATCCTCTCACCATGATAGAAAGGCTATGGGACTCATCACTTTCCCTTGGAGGAAATATTGATCTAGAGAACACTAAGATTCTCCTTGAAGTACTCGAACTTCACTTTAGCCAATGGCTTTGTTAAGACATTATCTATCTGTTCCTCCATCACAACATACTGGAGCTTCACTGCTCCCCTCTGCACCATATCCCTGATATAGTGGTACTTGATCTCGATATGCTTCGAATTGTCATGGAACACTGGATTCTCTGACAACTTTACGCAACTTTGGTTGTCACAATGTATACAAGTAGAATCCAACTAGAGATCAAATAAATCATACAGTAGCTTCCGTAGCCATACTGCCTCACAAATAACTGAACAAGCTATGACATACTCTGCTTCAGCTATACTCAGTGCCACATAGGATTGTTTCCTGCTAAACCAAGAGATCACACCTGATCCCATACTGAAGCAACACCCTGAAGTGCTCTTCCTATCAATGGCACTGCCTACCCAATCTGAATCAACATAACCCTCTAGGTTAATCTTCTGATTCGCATCGTACTTGAGCCCATAATCAACTATACCCCTCAAGTACCTCAGAATATGCTTTGCAGCAATCAAGTGAACATTTCTTGGATCTGTCAAGAACTGGCTCAAGGTGTTCACAGCAAAGCAAATGTCTGGTCTCGTGTTCGTTAGGTACATCAATGACCCAATCATATGACGATACATCGTAGCATCAACCAAATCTGATGAAGCATCGCTCAATAGCTTCAGGTTTGATTCCATAGGTGTGGCCATAGCCTTGCAATCCATCGTCCCAAACCTCTTCAGGATCTCTACTGCATACTTCCCTTGTCCAAGGAATATTCCATTTGTACTCTGCCACACCTCCATACCTAGAAAGTAATGTATCATCCCCAACTCCTTCATTTCGAACTCAGCAACAAGCTTTCTCTTCGTATCAGCAATCAACCCATTCGTACTTGTTACAAATAGATCATCTACATATAGTAGAAGCATCACTGGGTTGCCATCTTCAATCTTGTAGTAAAGGTTGGAATCTACTTTACTCTTGGTCAAGCCCAAACTAGAAAGAAAGATGTCAATTCTGCTATACCAAGTCATGGGTTCCTGTTTCAAACTATACAAGGATTTCTTCAATTTGCATACATGAGACTCTCGGTCATGTGTCTCAAAACTGAGTGGTTGTTCTACATATACTTCCTCTTCTACTACACCATTCAAGAAAGTAGTCTTGACATCCATTTGGTGTATCTTCCATTTCATCACTGCAGCCAGATCAAGTAACGATCTGATGGAAGTGTATCTGGCTACAGGTGCAAAGGTTTCTTTATAATCTATTCCTTGTTTCTGAGAGAAACCCCGTGCCACAAATCTTGCTTTATATTTTTCAATGCTACCGTCTACAGCATGCTTGATCTTGTAGATCCATTTGGAATTTACAGCTGACTTGCCTTCTGGTCTTGGGACAACATCCCAAACATCATTCTTCATGATCGATTGGTATTCTTTGATCATAGCATCCTTCGATTCTTTCCGTTCTGCCACTTCTTCGTAACTGGAAGGTTCTTTATCAATGAAATCACATAGTAAAGCTACATACCCGGAGCAGGATTTGGTTCTCTTTCTTTCTCTGTGATTCTCTTCTGGAGCCCTATATTTTTCCGCACCTTGGATAAGTTCTCGTACCCAAGTAGGTTTCCTCTTATGAGTATTCCTCTCCAAAGGTGGATCTATAGGTCTTTGTGGTTCTTCAAATTCTCGATCTTCTTCTTGAGCTTCTTCGTTCATGATTGTATCATGAATTCTGGGTGCTTTTGCTTCTGCTTCTTCAGGTTCTTTAGTAGGTCTCTTTCTGGATTTGTTGTAAGTTGTGTTTTCATCAAATGTCACATCCGTGTTGATGTCAATATTCTTGTACCCTAGAAAATATATTCTGTAAGCCTTCAAAATTTCAGAGTATCCCACAAATATACCCTTCTTTCCTAAAGGATCTAATTTTGTTCTCTTTAATTTTGGAATGTGTATGCACACAGGACAGCTGAATATTCTGAGATGGATGAATTCTGGTTTCTTGTTAGAGAAGACTTCTTCAGGAGTCTTGTTCTCGAGTACTCTATGTGGAGTACAGTTCTGTATATACACCGTTGTTCTAGAAGCTTTCGCCCAAAGATGCATAGGAAGGTCTTGATCATGAAGCATAGCTCTTGCAACTTCCATGATAGTTCTGTTCTTCCATTCTGTAATCCCATTCTGTTGTGGATTATAAGGATCGGAAAACTCCCTCTTAATCCCTGATTCTTTGTATAGCTCTTTGAATTCATTCGAAGTGAATTCTCCATCATTATCTGATCGAAAAGTCTTGATCAAGGATTTGAATTCCTTGAATCTGCTGAATACTTCGTCTTTGTTCTTCATGAAGTAAACCCATGTCTTCCTAGAAAAATCATCAATAAAAGAAACATAGTATGCATACCCACTTAATGAGTTTGATGACATAGGACCGCATACATCAGAGTGGATGATTTCTAGGATTCCTTTGGCTTTTCTTTCGCTGCTAGGAAATGTCTTCTTTGTATTCTTTCCTTTCGCACATCCTTTGCGGATCCCATCATGTTTTGCTTGGAATTTTGGAAGACCTTCAACAACTTTTCTTGCAATAGGTAGTGCTCTATAATGCACATGTGCAAGCCTTCTATGCCAAAGCTCATTTGGATCTACTATGTCATGGATCAAGGCTTGTTCTAGATGGCCCTTCAATTTGTACAAATCTCCTTCTTGTTCTCTAATCACCACTGCATCATCAATAGTCTTACCTCTTGGCCACATGATGACTTGACCATCTATGAATGCAACCCTCATTCCTTTTGCATCCAATGCTGATATGGAGAGAAGGTTCTTCTTGAGTCCTGGCACAAACAATACTTCTTTCATTGTTAGAGACTTTCCAGAGTCTAGTTTATAGGAAGATTCCCCACTACCTTTTATTGGATATTGGTAGTCATCTCCTGGTTTCACCTTGTGAGGTGATTCATGTTCTAATAGTCTTACAAAGGATTCCTTTAATCTAGTCATATGTTTGGAAGCCCCACTATCTATAATCCAATCATCACTACCATGAGTAATGTTACCTGTGAGAGCGAAAATCAAAACATATTCATCCTCACTTGAAGAATATTCACTTTCATATCTAGTTCTTTTCGTGGATGGTTCATCATCCTCTGCAGCATGAGCATGATGTCTTCTTTTGTTCCCCTTCTTTTTATGAGAGTGGACCTTGTTCTTAGGACAGTCTTTAGCAAAGTATCCTATTTCATTACGTGTATAACATCTTAATCTAGATGGGTCCTTTCTATTGTTATCTCTTTGATGAGGATTATTACCTTTGAAGTGATGAGGTTTTCTTCTACCTTTCTTAGAGTGAATTGTGAGAGCTTGATCTTCACTTCCCAACTTCTCTTCTCGATCTGCTATCTATGCTTCTTCTTGAGAACATTCTTCCCATAGTCTGTTGAATTTGACTAACTTCTTTCTAGCACAGATTCCTTGGATGAAAGAATCCCATGACCAGGAAGGCCATTCAATGTTGTCATCACAATCTCTTCATTCTCCACTTCTTCATCTAAAGCTTCTAATTGTTCCTTGATATAAGAAACCCTTGTGAAGTAGGAATGTATAGTCTCTGCATTTCGAATCTTCACATTCTTCAGTTGATTCCTTAGAGTCATCTTTAAGTTTATGTTCTTCCCTTCAAACAACTTGGTTAGGGAATCAAACATAGCTTTAGGTGTCTTGAGAGAGGACACCTGAGGTATAAGGTGATCCTTGATAGAATCAGCAATGATCCTCTGTTCCATAACCATATTCTTCTTATGTAATGCCTTTTCCTCATCTCCCTCTAGAACTAGAACCTCCTCATGGATGTAGGAGTCTAACTCATTCTCTTCCAGGACCAGGGAGATCCTATAATTCTAGGCTCGGAAGTTATCAAATCCCTCAAGATTTTCATCAAGCTTGGTATGATGAGACATCTTAACTGAGAACCTCAAATGGAAATACAAAAGATTTTAGATCTTACCAGGTCAAGATGTCGTATCTGAAACTTGAGCTGAAATCCTGCAGAGCTGGTTCGGGAGCAAATTAGGGTTTTGATTTTCTGGAGATATATCCACCCAAATGTCTTGAAATTTGACCGTAACTTTGATTTTGGGGAGGAGATCAATCTAGGCCTAGGCTCACTGAAAAATTCCTCTTATGTGAAAATCCCTAATTTCTGGCAGCAGTGTCAAGTCTAAAACTGAAAAACCTCAGAATTGGATTATGCTTCGATAGAAAGATGCGCCCTAAGGAGGAGAGTTATTCCACCTTACTTTTGCTGAAAATCTATGGCAGAAGATCCATAAACTAGGAAGCCCTAGTTCCCGCAGCTGCAGAGTGTCTTCTTCTCAGGTTAGCTCTAATACCATGTTAGTTTTTAAACATTAAGCTAGCATTATTAGGATATTTAACTAAGAGAATAACAAGTACAACAATCAAACACAAGAGACAATGAACACAGTGTTTTTTCTCGGGGAAACCATAAATGGAGAAAACCCCGCAACTTCCTCAGAGATAGAATCAGCACCAAAATAGTAAAAGACCAAAATAGTAAGTGATCTCTCGACAGCAGTAACCTTCTTCTTATCTAGCCCCAGTGTCTTCTCCTTCCTCAACGATGCGCTACACTTGAGTGTGTATGTGTTGTGTGATAGATAGAGACTTCAGTTCTCTATTTATCTAATCCCGACATGACTAAAACCCTACTAGGGCCGACCTCTACTAGGAGAGTCTAATAAACCTAGTGCCCCAGAACTGTAGGGACTTTAACCCTTAGACAATCGGAGGGTTACACACAATGACTTGACATGACTTGTTTACATTATTGATCCTCCCGATTGGAACATCGGGGCATTACAACATGACTCAATTACATTATAGATACATCCCGTAATAAACATCAGGTTACAATACATACGATACATAGATGAATACATTTTGAAGTTACAAATACATCAACATGACCCCATCCATCATGACCTGTTGTGGCCTCCCATGCCTACCAAAATCCCTTTGGACATCTGCAAGTTTAAGGGAAAGGTGGGAGAAGACACTTACAATGTCATGTCCTTCCACTTATGGTGTTTCTCCAATAACATAGTGGACTAATATATCCAGTTGTGGATATTCTAACGCACACTAACTAGTGTGGCAACCAAATGCTACAATGAGATGCCCCATGCCACTTATCCTGGCCTTTTTCATTTTAGCCTTAATGTTCCTCCAGTACTTCCAACTACCTGTCTATTACGATGAGGGTGTGGAAATCATGTTATCCTGTAGAGAGAACACTGCTACCCATATCATGGGTCACATTCATGAGTGGCATCATTGTCCTAGTTTGTGAAAAATCCAGTTATATGATAGTCTCTTCCTTGATTGGTTTCTTACGAACTTACTCCTCCTATCGCCAAGGATGTTGTATCCGAGTGCCCATAAACTGAGGAAGAAGCAATAATCAAAGCACGACAGTTCAAACTTACCTATGCCTAATCGGGTTACCTTTACACCATCATACCTGATTCTCGTCGTGATGGATCGTCATGAAGAGATACATTAGGGACATCCCATGGTGTTGATTGAGGCATTGGCTCCATCACCCAACATCCCCACTTGTACACAACCTCTCCTTCAATGTCACCTCACTTTGGTAATGCCCCTAGTGTTTCCCAACCTGGATACGCCCCTAAATTTTCATGTGCAATGGCTCGATCCAGACCTAGACCTTCATATGTGTCTCCCACATTCATTCATCACATTCATAGTTTGAATTGTCTGGAACCTAATTGCAATGGAAAAATACTAGGATTTTTAGCCCCTCTAACCGCTCCCGCTGATTATCCACCACCTGTGAAACCTACACCTCCTCCAACACCAATTACTATTGTTCCTTAAGGATAGCTCTATGCTCAATAGAACCTCCCCAATTAACCTTCCCCCATTAACCAACAAGGGAAGGGAAGAAGAAAAAGACGTAGGAAATGGGGAAACAACCCACCTCAAGGGTGCGATCAACATACCAACCCTCCTAATAATAATGAATTTAATTCCCTTGCACATAACCCCCAATGTCCACCTAGACTAGGGTATAACCCTCAGTTGCATACTAACCATCAGTGTACCATTTGTGATGATTTTTTTTTTATACACACCAGTTACCCTAGATGCATTGAGGCTGCCACCTATCATCAAGCCGAAATTCAATGTGGAACCAATGTTGTCTCTCCAGCACAACCAAAAACAACGCCATAAGGTCCTCTTCTTATGGTTCCATAGAGCCCATTATCGAATGAAGGTATGTTTTCAACCAAACCATTGGTCCAACAAAATACCACAACCACTTCTTTGAGTCAAACCATCGATATTGGTCTCCATCATCTTATGACATTGTCTTCTGGCGTCAACTAACATACTCTACACAACCAATATGGCTCCACCACAAAAACCATTTATCCTTCCATGACATCTAGCTCCACTTTTCTCGATATGTACTTACATTTTCCAAGATCCCCTAGAGACGTGACTGCAAAAGTCCCTAGGTTCCATTTGCATCATGTTGTGAACATCCTCACTGCTAGAGCCACTCTCAATTACAATATTGTCAATGACTTGGACTAATCCCTATCTACCATGTCCACTCTGGAATTCTTACGAACTTTTTCGTTCGCAATGTAAGTCCTTTTTATATGCTTTAGGCTTCGTATAGTCCTCTAATTGTAGGTTGATCAATTTCAACTTGGATTAAGGAGAACCTCAGATGCCATTGTCTATATCCTTCCATGTTCATGTCACCATTCAGAATTTGGTCATTCATCGATGAGGGTGTATCCACTTGTGTTAGGTCATGTATCCACTTGTGTTATGTCAACCTTCGTTTAGGAGAATCTTGGATCCCCAACCCTTCAACCCTCAACCAATGCCCTTCGTGCTTATGTTGGCCACGCTACGCAACCACAAGGAATTCTCATGAATGTCCAAATTGAGTTGGATGGAAAAATTGTGTTGATTGACATTGAGGTTTTGAACACCCTGCTATATTACAACCTCCTCCTTGCATGTAGTTCATGTACGTAATGTGAGTCGTTGCTTCTACTGTATTTCGATTCCTAGTGTTCTACCATGATGGGAATATTGTGACTATTGACCAATTGACATACTATGATTCTAAAGTACCGACCACTATAGAGCATGTTCTCCCTACCATGGACACCAAGATCGATAGAGTATCCATCCCCTTGTTTTATTCCATTGGTCTAGGCCCATTTGTTGATGCCCCTTTCACTGACACCTTTTTGTCCCTACCAGCTCCTCCCTCTATGGCTGACATATCAGATTTGTGCACCATAAAATATGGTAAACCTTTGACCTCATCACAACCTCAACCATAACCCCAATCACAGAACATGCCCCCCTAGTCTTTCTCTGGGGAATTATTGGGGTTCATTTCCTATACACACCATCCCCTTTCTCTTTCCACCCTCTTGAATCACGAGTAAAACAATCATGGCTACTCTAAACATTCTAGGACTCACTTTGGGAATTTTAGTGTGGTACCTCGATCTACCCAACCCCTCTGTGACACCACAATTTGTGTTGACACTAGTTCAACCTATTGAGATAGTGTCACACCCACCTTTTGGTACATAACTGACTGCTTTGGAATCTACTCCTACACCCACTCGTACTATGAAAATTGGGGGCAAGGCACGAAAATCCCCTACAGAACCACATCCATCTCCTACTTGTGCCTTATGCGATGTCATTTTCCCTGTGACCAAAAAATGTCCCTATTTTTTATTTCTTTGCACCCACATGCACACAATAGTAGAGACTAGTGACAATCCAGTTGTAAATATACTAACCATCCCTATGATTAAGAACAAATCGCTATGAAAAAACCACTCATGTGCAGTTTGTGGCTAATATGCTCATTATTCCCATCATTTCCCAGATGTACCCAAGTACCAATATCTCCTCATTAACTTTTGCAAGCATTCCATTGAATCTGAAATCAATGTCCTCGAGAAAATCCACCCTCTAAACTCTTCTTTGGACACCACAAACACCATCTATATGATCTACACTTCCAGTCGTCCTCCCCCGCCATCGACCATGGAAGACTCCTATAATTTATCCAAGCACCACTTTCATCACCACAAAGAGATCCTTGAAGCTCTTATGACTCATGAGTATTGTTGGGATGACCTACACCATCACTCATTTTTCATCCCCGATGAACCTTCCTCATCATCGGACCGGTTCTCTCTTGAATCAAAATATTTTCTTCATGGAATTGTCGATTGATTCATAAACCCAATCCCAACCCCTGAAGCCCCATTCCATTTAGCCTATGATGTGGATTCGGTTCTTCTCGTTGAATGCCATATTCCATCACTCTTCCTTTACATCGAGCTTCTACCTGATACTTCATCATTGGAAAAACTATTACTTATGCTTGAACAAATCGATCAGGACTGTTATGCTTCTCTCCAAATGCTGGAAGCGGCTAAGATCTGGTCGAAGTCCCATTATCACTCCCACGTCCACCCACGCACCTTTAACAAGGGGTACCTCGTCCCCATTTATGATCAAGCCAATGATAAGTCTGGAAAAGAGTTCAACTTACATCCATGTTGTATGGCCCTTACATCATCCATTATTGTCTCAAGAAGGGGGCATATCTCCTCTCTTACTCTGACATTATCCTCTTGAGTAATCACTGCAATGGGCTCTACTTTAAGATATTATATACCAAACCCGACTAACCTGCATACCCTTGTATCATAGTTTCTCTTTCTTTTCTTGCATCGTTTTTACCACGAGTCTCATAGTCTCATAGTTTGTTTCTAGAGTCGTTGTTCTAGATCTATCCTATCTTTCCCTCCTATGTAGGTTTCACTCATGGCGTAAGTAGATGGTCTCCTAATCTCTCCTCGATCATGTGGGTCATTTATTCCCTATTACATGAGTTGATCCATATCGATAGAATGTGTGTTGGTGTTGCTACCAACAACTAGGTTGAGTATGACAATGTTTCTACTCTTCTAACCACCGCCCTTCACTTGGGTATTTGTTTCCTTAATGTATTCCTACACTCCCAGCTGCTTGTCGCCTAGTTGAATAACTGCTACTAGGTATGTGATCCCTGGCTCTTTAGAAATTTATTTCCCACTAGACAATTGGTTAGACATTTTGAATCCATTTCATTCATGCATGTTCCCATAAGTATCAATAGTGTAGCAAATCAAATGGCCAATGGCATTCTAGAATCGAACATCAATCATAGAATATAGGAAATAAATTGCATCATGCATCATCATATAGTCATGCATGCATATGTCATATACATCATATAGGCATATTCATCATCATAACAAGAGACTCATAAAACACATAAAAATAAAAAAATATGTATCCCCATGCATCCATGTCATAATATCATAATCAATACAAAAAAGAGAAGCCCCACAGGCTTTCTCATCATACATATAATACAAAATTCCCCATGTTCAAATGCATTGGGGTGCAGCACCACATGCTGCTAATCTGACTCTGAGTCCTATGACTATATCTCCTCCTGAGTATCCTCCTCCTCATTTGAGATATCCTTCTCCATCTACATATTTTCATGTGCCATCGCTATGACATACTCAACAGCCATTGCGATCGTCCTCATCAGAGAGATCCACTCAGGAGGGGCTTAGTAGCATGCGACAATCAAGTGGTCATCTAGATATTTCCACCCATAGTGGGTGAATCCCTCTAGTAGTCTCTCCACGTCCATCTGCAGTGAGTCTAATGTAGCACGTTGTTGCCTCTTTTGCTTATGAGTGGGAAGATCTAACCCCTCCACTCTACCCCTCCACCTCAGATACCCTGCTAGAGGGCGTGGCCCAATGTCTGCACATGCACACAATATGTCATCAATATCTATCACATGTATGATCTAGATACCATTATTCTAGTAAACTATATATGACTAAAACCACAAATAGTCATGTATACATACCATATGGTCCCCAGACCTATCCAATAGATCGAGGAATCTCCATATTTCCCTAGTTTTACATACATGCATATGGATAATCCTCAACAAGGATAGGAAGTTGTCATCACTATGAAAACTGCCTCCCTCCTGAGTCATCATCTCACACCACCACCTCATATGAGGCTCGCATGGTCCCTCTTCTGTATTGGCATGTGCAAGAGCCCTTTGTTCCATCCATACGACAAACTTTGTGTTATTTTACCACACTTCACCATCCTGCAAGGAGGCCCCATCAATGTTCCACTATTATTTTTCTCTATGTCATCCATTATCCCAACATTACCTTTTTTGGAACATTGAACACTTCCTCCTTACTTGAATACCATTACCAGACCAAAGGAAAGAATAGTGTCAAAAATGTCACCATCCCTATCTTCAAAAATCTCTTCCAGTTTACCAAATTCATGGACCCGTGTTTCAACTTCCCTTTAGCCTTCCATTTTTAAAAACAATCTGGTGGTTTAGCTACATGGACTACATGGAAAATGAGTGTTAGAAAGGTATGTCTGATTTGGTTCCAACAGGGCTTAGGCATGTTCCTTCCAATGCACAAAAGGCAAATAATTTTGCAAACACATGACCTTTTTCTTTTATAAAATTCCCCATAAGCGGTTTCGGGTCCAGAGGGGTTGTTTTTACCTACCGCCTTCCACGTGGCAGAATGATTCTTCTCCCTCCATGTGAAAAGTGGTAAAAATTCCACTGGGAAGTGATTGATCTGCTTCCCATGCATGTTACAGGCTTGAAACTATTCTCCATTATCAATCTGTCTAACCTTTCATCGCCTTTTGTCGACCACATCCGCCCTTTAATCTTTATCAGTAGTCATTACATTGATCACTTACCTTATCATTCATCGTGAAAATTCTCCTAGAAGATTCTTTATCGACCATCGATCTCTCCACTCCTTAGATTTGGGTCGTCAAACCCTTCATCAAATACCATAAGTGCTTTACACTTTACTTTAGTCACTTTCCACCTCTAATTTGTGGTTTTATGGGGAAAATGAAGAACTTATCCCTTACTTTTAGCCCCCAGTCTATCATTTCCTCATTCATATTTCCAAGTTATGAAATATATAATCTCCGAATCTCACCTTAAGCCCTTCTTCTCACATGTTCATCAAAATCATGCTAGTACCTTTTTCAGACTATATAGACTAATTAGAGAAAAGGACCACCCTAGCAAATTCCATCTAGGAACAATTCCATTTGTATCCTTTTATGCTTTTTTGGACATTGGGACCATACTCTACAAAAAATCTCACTTATGTGTTGTATTTAAGCTTTTTTCTATCTGTCTCATAAATTAGAAAAGATCGTCGAGAAAACTTGGTTTCATTCATTCTCGTAAAAGTATTTGAATGACCATCTAATCAATATAGGTTTAACCTTTTTTGGCCTAGTTGGATTACCTACAGAAAAGAAGTCTCTCTGCCTCTTTCAACTAGGAGAGTTCTCCTTTATACAATTTTATCCTTTTTTCAGACTTAGGAGACTACTATACAAAAAAATACCATGGAGGCTTATTCATTTTTTTAGAATCTCTAAACATGAAAACACCATGGAGCATTCACCATCTTGGGCTCGACAAAAATCCACAAGACAGTATCATGCTGAGCACACTTATATCCCTTCTTCACACTCCTTAAACTATGAAGAAGGCTCAAACGATGCCCACATATATTGCATATAGTCTCACATTATGGTAGCATTATGTTGATGAAATTGTCATTGATACCAACATGGACTTATGGTGGCCCCACATATTCTCATTGATTCCACGAAGTCCCACTTGCAGTGCCTTACGAAGTTGGTTTGAGCCTTGGAGTCCTTACATAGTGCGTTTGTGCCTTGAAGCACCTTATACCCAGTTAAAAAGTTCCTTGTACCCACAAAGATGGATCTTGGAGTCACCACCTTGTGGAAGATGTTAAAGACCCTACTGATGGTGTTGAAGACCCTGGAGATGGTCCTGAATCCTTTATTGACGATGGAGAACCCCTAGATGGGTTGGAGAATCATTAATGACTCATTCTATGGTCATTCATGCTTTGATGGTATCATAGTACCCCTTGAGAAGATCTAACTACCCCACAGATTATGTCATGATGGATCTTAACCCTTGAGGGTATCTTAGTGTGGTTTAGGTGGTTCAAGAAGCCTATGAAGCCTCTTGCTTGTTGAAGAAGCCTTGATGAATTCATTGGACCCACACTTAGTGGTTTGATGACCTTGCAACCCTTATTGGGGTCACAGAGCTCTTATATGGTGATGATGACCTTGTATGGTCCTTGACAAGCTATGGAACCCCTAGTATGATGAAGAATCCCATGGAACCCTTGATCAAGGCCCTGATACCCTTGCAAAGGTCATGGATCCCACTACTTTCACTTGACATGGTTAGATGGGATGATGATGTGGCCTTTGGTGACTTAATGAAGTCATGGAACCTTGTGAATACCTTGATGCTGATTTCTTTAACTTGATGTGGTTAAGGCACCCACACACATATTGGCTTGATGATCATCCATTTAGTGACAATCTTGAAGCCCATGATGACACCTTGCACATGGCATGCCATTAAAATCCCTAGCGGCTTGATGCAACCCTATGAAGATGTGGAGGACACACTCCCATGAATTTTAAATGATGTGGTTGACTTTGAAGGATGTTTTAAAAAAATAATAATAAAAATACATAAGGTTGACCATTGAGGTGGTAATAAAAATAATAAAAATACAAAAGGTTGACAATTGAGGTGGTAAGAAGTTTAAAGTAAAAAAGTAAAATTCAAATTAATAAAAATTCTAACCTTTGAAGATAAGTCAACAAATATGAGATATGTCCACTTGAATGTGTATTTAAACACATTCTCACACTCCAAAAATATATCAAACATCTAATTTGCTAATCATCAATTCTCTGAGTATTTTTGCAACTCCTGGAGAAAAGTGCAAAAATTTGTGGAGGAGAAATTTATGGGCATCTTCACTAAAATTGGCATAACTTTTTAATACAGAATCAGAATTACAAAATTATTGGCTCGTTGGAAAGCTTGTTGGGCTATGTGATGACAGGATCTAGAGTTTATGTTGGTTTTTCTACTATTTCTTCATATTTTGATCTTCAAAAATATATGGCTCATGCTTTTGGGTTTCTATTGTGATGGCACATGTATCACATGGATAGAGTTCATCTTTGATCTTAGTATGTGAGTGTCTATATTGGTATATATATGTGAATTCATTATGGAGGATGTGGTGATGATGTTGCATATCTTTATGCTATGATATGATACACTTTATGATGATAATCCATGTGATAATGATATACACTTTATGATGTTGATGCACTCCTATACAATATGATGTACATGCATACCATAGTGTGACGATGCTCTCCTATGAACTATGATGTATACTTGATGATGAATAAACAGTACACACTGAAACGATGATGATGTATATTTGATGATGAGGATGCATACCCTATGACCATGATGCATACATATGATTATGATGCAGGACGATGCATGCCTTATGCTCAGTGAAAGTAGAGCATAAATACTTGCTCAGTAATTTTTAATGATGAGGTATACTATGATGTATACATGAGAAAATTGACTAGCTTGACCAACAATATTAATGAGCAGAAAAGATTGACCAACAGTGTTAACAAGCAGAAAATAATGACCACTGGTGATGAGAAAAGTTGATGTGCAGATATACTTGAGCAACAATAATGAGAAGCAGTGATGAGCAACCGTGTTGAGCAGCAGTGATGGGCAGATTGACCATAGATTGATGAGAAGATTAATGAGATATTAATCAGCAGTGTTGACCAACAGATTTATGAGCTGATATTGATGTGTAGAGCAAAGTTTGTTTGTGTAGCAGATCCATATGATTGCTCGAAAGAAGAATCTTGCACTTGAGGATTAGAATCCTTAAACCCTTCTTAGTTGGAGCTAAGAAAACTAGGTTGGGTCCTGTTATGAGATTTGATGCTCTTTTCATCAGTTGGTGCTGATTGTAATCGAGAATATTGTTGTCTTCCATGTACAATAATTAAAAATCAAAATTCCTTATATTCTTGTCCCTTTTGATGTGATGTTGTTCTTATGACTCATGATGAATTTTATTATGCAATTTATGATATAATGATTGATATGCTCTGATTTACTAAAAGAAGGTAAAAAGTTTAAAATTGCTCACACACTAATTCACCCCCCTCTAATGTGGCCATTGTTTCCAACACATTCCCCCCATTGGGTCTCCTTTGTTTTAGAGTACTCTGCAATGAGTGTCCCTTGGATCCCCTACATATAACGTTTCCATTTACTTCCCCAATTATCTCCCATTGCAGTCATAGCCTTGGTTCTAAAAGTATGATTACCTCCCCATGAGTCAGTGTCATCTGCTTCTGGATTAGCCATGCCATTATAATATGAAAAAAGGAATTTTGAGTCCCCCGTGCTCCCCTTCCCCTGCTCCCCATTCAATGTCTCAATCCCATTATTATTCCATACCTCTGGTTGTCCCCCCTCGTTCTTTTATGAAGGAAACATCATTTCTTTGGTAGTTGCAGATATCCCTATGTTATTGTCAACACATCTATTCCAGATGATAGACCGAGAGGTCCATATATCTTGGTTTCATCTAGCTCATTGATGAGTTCCTTGGACCACTTGAAAGGAGTCCTTAGTTCCTTTTGGTTTGGATGTGTCTCACATGCTCGACTTCAACTACATTATCGCACATTGATATTTGTGCAGGGTATTGGTCCCTTCATTGTTTGGTCAAAGACCGTGATCGTCGCCTGACTCTAGCACATTAGTGAGTCTATTTGGGACCATTACAATTTCATGTCATTTGTGATATCTAGGATGCATTGGCGACAGTGTTCGGAAGCCCCTCATTATCATGCTTCCGTATATCTCTAGTATCAGATGTCATTTGTTGTACCTCAGATATTTCGACTCAGTGATTGAGTCCATGCAGTTATGTACACCCTCATATTCATGAGAGCATTAGTTGTTGTGATATTACAATCCAAGAGAATGTCATTGTCTCTATGGACTCATTCTTCATATCTGTATTTGTATTCAGCCTCCCATCAATGCAACTATTATGTACTTCCATTTGTATGTATTGATCGGATCCCATTGTTTGAGCCTCGATCCCCATTTGTATATTGAGACATTGATACAAGCATGGGTATGCCTACCTCTTCAATATATATGTTTGAGATTATATGTACCTCATCCATTTTTAGCAGTAATAAAAATCAAAAGCCACTCCAATCCAAATAAGGAGCCTTTGACTCTCCACGGTTCTCTTTGGTTTCTCCTTCGTTGTCCACATTTCTCCCTTGATGCTTTGATGTTTTTCGTCCATACGATGAGCTGCTTCCCTCACACATTAGGGGGAAATATGTTAACACCAAAAAATTGTCCACATAGGTCCAAACCATAATTATACATCATAATACCACCATTATTCTCTCCATTTTGAGCTTCACAATTGAATTCCACCCAAATTGGTCTGAAACATCAGTATTCCTTCCCCTATATATACATGGAAGATGGGAAATTATTGCAACATAACCGCCATTCTCCCAAAAAGGAAAAAAGAAACCCTAAAATGAGAATGGGTCAAAAACCATGGACAAATACCATACACTATGAAAAACCATGGGTAATAAAATATTGGATCATCTTATAAATACATTGTGAAGGTCTCCCCACAACAACTTTACATTCCTACACTTTTTCATTCCGACACTTTTGTCGCTTTTTAGACAATCCCATACTTTTTCCACACCATTCCACGTTGTATGTTGAGTTTACTCCATACACTCCTTGATTCATTTTCCCTTGAAAACCCTAGGTGGAGAATATTAGAGAAGTATATCGTGGGAGCCGTTGGACCACGTCTTCAAACAGCTACAAGGGACCATTTTATTAAAGGTATGTTAAATATTTTTTTATTAGTTAGAAGAAAATCATAAAATCTAAACAATATTTGTTGTTGCTTGTTTGTAAGTCAAGGTTGAGCACTTCTCTTGCACCATAAACTCTACCCTTAGATCCGGTTGATCTAAGGTAGGTGCTTTTGCACATAGCTAGAGATAAATTTCCACTATAGATAGTGCTAAATGTAATATTTCAATGTTATAGCAAGTTAGCTAATTAGTTTAAAGTTTTGTCACTAACATAGGGATGGGAAAAGGAAAAAAAGCTCTATTTAAATTTAAACCACTATTAAACTTATTATACTTTGAAATACAAAATTAATTTTGTTTTTAATCTCAAATCTAGTCAAATCTAGTCACTAGTTTGAATAAATTTTCCTTTTATATATATTACGTCGATAGGCGTATATATGTTATAATTTTGGGGTGGACTACCATCTATGCTTTTTCATGTACCGACAAGAATGAGACAAGTGTACTGTCCAGATTGATTATATGAGTGTCGTCCAAAATTAATAATTAATAATTTCAAAAAATTAAAAAATAATTCAATTAACATGTGATAAGTAGAGTTAGTGATAGTTCTAAAAATTAAAATTAATCTTCAACTATTCAATTATTAGATAAAACTACTAGCTTAACTCCATCGATTATTAGATACAACTATTAGCTTAACACACATGTGTCTGGAACTATTAGCTTAACTTCAACTCTAATCAAAGTTATATTGGATAACTATTAGCTTAACTATTATATGCAACTATGATGTTAACTCCAATGATTCTACAACTATTAGCTTAACTACAACTCTAATTACTTACGGCTTAGTCCAAGTGCATTTGGCATCTAGGAGTCTAGCTAATGTGCAGTCATGTAAGAGTCGAACTCCAAATAAAATAGTTCGAACTCTTGATAAATTCCTCTGAAATCATGTGATAATTGCACTTAATGGCATGGTATTGTGCAACTCATGTGACACTCGAACTCCACCTACCAATTGGGATTCCACTTAATGTGCATAAGTCTTAGTCAAACTCCATTTGGAAGCTAGAAGTCACGATAACTCATATCTCTTTTATTAACTACAATAGATTTATATTAGCTTAACTATTAGATACAACTATTAGCTTAACTCCAATGATTATACAACTATTAGCTTAACTTCAACTCTAATTACTTACGGCTTAGTTCAACTTCATTTGGCATCTAGGAGTCTAGCTAACGTGCAGCCATGTAAGAGTCGAACTCCTAATAAATTCCTCTGAAATCATGTGATAACTAGACTTAGTAGCATGGTATTGTGCAACTCATGTGACACTTGAACTCCACCTATCAACTGGGAGTTTAGTTAATGTGCATAAGGCTTAGTCAGGATAACTCAGAGCTCTTTTATTAACCACAATAGATTTATATTAACTTTTAAATTAACTATTAACCGTTCGAACTCCTTATAAACAATTATAAAAAATAAAAAATAGCTCATGTGATAACTGAACTTAATGGCATGGTTGTTGCTAGTGTGTAGTCCATGTGACAGTTGAACTCCATCCAGTAGCTCGAAGTCGAGTTAATTAGTCAAACTTCATTTTACAGTTGGGATTTGAAGTAAAGTGCAGTTCGTGTGATAGTATAATTCCTAATAAAATCCTATAAAATCCTAATAAATTCCTCTTAACTAATGTGATAAATGCACTTAGTGGCATGGTAATGTGCAATTGATGTGACACTCAAACTCCACCTACCAATTGAGAGTCCAGTTAATGTGCATACGGCTTAGTCCAACTCCATTTGGAAGCTAGAAGTCAGGATAACTCGAAGCTCTTTTATTAACTACAATAGATTTATATTAACTTTTAAATTAACTATTAAATACAACTATTAGCTTAACTTCAACATGATGATAAAACTATGAGCTTAACAACCACAACTTCAATGGTTTTTATGTTAGATTAACTATTAGATACAAGTAATTGACACATTCTTTAGGAATTTTTTTTTATAACTATTAGGTTAAGTCCAATGATGATAGAACTTTAACTTAACTTCAACTCCAATAACAAATTTTAATTGAACTGCAATGGTTGAGATACTAACTTTTAAATTAACTATTAGATACAATTATTAGTTTAAATCCAATGATTCTACAACTATTAGATTAACTTTAATTCTAATGGCAATTATATTGAATAACTATTAGATTAGCTATTAGGTTAACTCCAATCATGATACAACTATTAAATTAACTTCAATGGTGATATATTCCTCTCAGCGTATTCCAAACATATTAATCTTATTAATATGGTTGTTGCTAGTATATATTAAAAAATGAAAAAAAAAACACTTTTAGAATCAAAAGAAGAGAGTCACTTATTTTTATATTATCAAAGATAATAAAATTTATATAACAAACATAGCTACCATCACTCACTCTTTTGGAATTCCTTTAGGAAAACTTCTATGCCATTGAAAGGAAAATCGTTTTGGAGTCCATAAAGAAATTGACATATATCAATAACAATAATGATATTGTGAGTGTTGGTTTGTGCCATATATTTTTATTTCAAGGTGTGAGTTTTACATCTTCATATAGATAAAGCTTATTTTATTAGGTATTAAGTATGGGTTAATAATAATAATATAGGTTAGTAAAATAAAATATTAAATACTAATTAATTATAAAATTAAATTATAATTAAATAAAAATATTATAGATATTATATATATTTTAATAAATTTATATTTAATCAAAATGTATTTTAAATAATTAATTTTTTTTATTTTTTTAAACTATTTATAAATATAAAATTAACATAGATTTGTGTATATATACTAATTATGAATGATAAGAAACCTATATATTTAATGATGCTAGATAAATTATAAACAGTAACTTACATATCATAAATCAAATCTTTAAAGTAAATTATATATATAGAGCAAGAAAGAGAACTACATCTTAGAGTGTTGTATTTATAGCCATATTAGATCTGAGTTTCATAGTATTTATTATAATAAAAAATCTTTATAACCTCCCAATTTCCTAAAACAATAGTAAGGTTGGAAAGATTCTTGGCAAGCTTTTTCATAACAAGAACAAGATCAAGATCTTAAAGTAAACCATGTATTATCCTTCTTCAAGTCAGATAAACCAAACATAATCTTATTAGACTTTAATCATCATCATCAACAACTTTATATTATATAGTGTTGTCCAACTATACTTGAAGTTATATCCAATAATATCATATTATATCCAATGATATCATAAAAACATGATAGTATATTTTTTAAAATAAAATATATTCCTGTAGTATGTCTTTTAAAGTTTAGTCAAGAGCAATCGTGTGCATATTTTATGTAATGGAGAGAGCTATAAATATCTGAGATCTGTCTATTTTTGTATGTTTTAAATCGCTATTTTAACTTTCAAATTTGTTTATGTAAAGGTTTTTACTTAAGAATGCATACTGTTTTAAGTTAGTGATTTGTTGAAGTCACTGTTTTGGGAGAATTGTTTAGAGCTAGTGAATAAGACGTCTTTTCAACAATTAATTTCACTTATAATGCGGTGAAATAATCATAACATGCCTATGTGTTCCCACCGTATTAGTCGCTGCTTCCATTCAATTTTAATATAGTACTAGAGTTGGCCACTGCTCGATCGATACATAATGTTTTTCAAAGAGGTGAAATAAATTAATAAGATGATGGCCAATCCTAATTATTAATAGTTCTTTCCATTTCCATATATAAAAGGTCATGATACTTTGATCTAATTTCTTTTTAATTAAATTATTCCCGAAAGTAAGATTTCCACCGAGCAAGTCAGTCACTTGGCCAATATTTAAAAAACTCCCGACTCGTACAGACTAATCTCCATTATTGATGGTTGCAGATAATTATTTAATACGACATTGAATTTCAAAGATGCTTCTACAACCTACATATATTACTGTAAAAAAACCGAAGCAACGTCCAATTAAATCAGTCACTACCTGCACAAGTGCAGATTTGTTTTTAATTGGTTATTTCCATATAAAAGCACGACGATCGTGGGTCTACTGTTTGAGCTTGAGTGGACGGAGCAAATTGTGTAATGCTCTATTTAATTGGCCCAATTTGGCGCACAAATTCTCTGCACTGCCATCAGATTTTGCCATGATAAAAGCAGCGGGAACAAAGTATTCGAGCAGTGGCCCGGACACCCAGTCTCAACTCACGTTATTCGATGGTCTTTTTGATGAAATGCTTTGGTTGGTCGGTTGCTTTGGACTATTTGTTTATGAAAAGCGACGGAGGATTCGCCGAATGGTTCTCCAATCAGATCAAGGAATGTTTGATTGGTCACTCGTCCGGATCTGGAATTCTCTAGCAACACGATTGTTCATATAGAGACAAGTGATAAGCAAGAAACGTAGCTCTGAATTGTGGTAAACCTAGTTATAGTTATACGTTGAATTGCAATATCATGCCAAGGTGTGCTATTATTCCATGGAGGTTTCTGGCATTACTCTTCATCTATATCAACATTTCGTGGAAATTTGAAGCCGTTCATGCCCAATTATATGATGCCGATATTAAAATTGAGAGCGATGCGGATTGTTTGACCTGGAGGCTTAATGTGGAAGTGAATAATCTCAGGAATTGGTGGACAGTTCCTCAAGATTGCTTGACATACGTTCAGCAATATATGTTGTATGGGCAGTATGAAAGAGATCTGTCGATGGCAATTGGCTATATTGTTTCTTACTCAAAAGAAATTAGCCCAGTTGGAGATGGTTTCGATGCGTGGATTTTGGATGTGGATGATACCGCCTTGTCCAATCTTGAATATTACATGGGAAGAAAGTTTGGGTAAATCCTCCATCGATTATATTTAGAACTTTCAGATGGTGGTTCCTCTAGTATATGTATATATATATATATATATATATGTATATATATATATATGTATATATATATATATGTATATATATATATATGTATATATATATATATGTATATATATATATATATATATATATAACTCTAGGTTTAATAGTTCTGTTTGTTAGTTTACTAATGAGTTTTATTGCTTCAAGTTTCATATAGAATTAGATGTTCAAATCTCAATCTTCGCACCATAGATGTTCATATATATGTTTATGTTTAATAGTTCTGTTTTTAGTTTCCTAATCAGTTTGATTGCTTTAAGTTTGATATAGAATTAGATGTTCAAATCTCAATCTCCAGACCTCTGATATTGGCACCTGATGTGTTCATGCGTCTCATGGATATGTGCTATAATATCTGGTGTTTCGTAGATTTAATTTCAGCTTGAAAAAATGCTTATGGATGCACTCTTTGAATCAAGAAACATGATGTAAAATTGCCAATATGTCATTAATCATTTTTGAAAAAAAGTGGGTATTTTTCACAATTTGAAGTTATCTTATAATTAGAATAGTCATATAACTTGTGATCGTGAACATCTATATGCTACAACATAAACGTTACAAATAAGTTATTTGTTACTTGTTCTTCATGAACAGTAGTAATAACAGATGTCTATGCTTCAGCTACATGTTAGAAGTCTCATTGTTAGGTTAAACCTGTTGTAGGTTAGGAATTACCCTATATCCATGCATCAGCTCTATCAGTTAATGTCTTTTTTTCTTTCTTTTATATTTGTTTATTTTGAATTTAGAACGTCTATTGCCATAAAATCAATCTTTGTCTCATTAATCCAATCTAGGAAATTGTTAAGTACAGTCCATCCAATTTCCAAGCCATAAAATCAATCTTTGTCTCATTAATCCAATCTAAATCTTTGTCTCATTAATCCAATGTAGGAAAATCTTAAGTACAGTCCATCCAAATTCCAAAATATAAACATCTAGATGACTGTCTAATCTAATTTTCCTATATTGAACTGATTTTACAGTGGAATGCCCTTCGACCCAGTTTCCTTTAACAATTGGGCCATAAAGGGTAAATCTGCTGCTATACCTGCTATTCTGGGATTGTATAAGCATCTCAAGAGCTCCGGATACCAGATCTTCTTTCTCTCAGGAAGGGATGAATCTCAACATAATATTACAGAAGAAAATCTTGTTTTGCAAGGGTACACTGACTATGCTGGACTTATTTTAAGGTATCTTTATTTTTATTTTTGGCCATTTTCATTCCTGAATTGTCTATGTTATGAAACGAAAATAATGCTGTGGACTTGTCACTTTTGTTACTGAAATATGAATGTAGAGAACATAAAGAGAAAGGAAAGAGCGCAGTAGTGTTCAAATCAGGCAAGAGGGAGGGATTGATGAAGGATGGATATCGTATATGGGGCAATGTTGGAGATCAATGGAGCGATATTGTTGGGAGCGCTGTTGGTGCTCGCACATTCAAGCTTCCTAATCCCATGTACTTCGTTCCTTGATTACTTCAAATTCTGAGTGATTAATTATATGCCCTCAGCTGTAAGAAGCAAAGAATAATAGAGAACAGTTGTTTAAATGTCAGGGAATAATAAAACACGAATAATAGATATTGTAATCACAATGGTACATAAAATAAGAATAATATATATTGTAATCAGAATGATATAATAGAACTTCTTTGAATATGTGCTTCTCTGCTACTGGTGTATTCTTATTCTTGAGCTTAACAATGAAGAATCAAAAAGAGAAAACCGAGACAATATATCATTGAAAAACGATATGCCAGTAACATATCTTTGTGTTGCGACAGCTTCCAGTCCATCGTTATAACATTATTTATCAAATCGAATAATAGGTTCTTGGTTGCAGAAAGGAATCATCAGCTGTTTTGATCCTTTCAACAGTACCCTCGACCCATTTCATTTAGTATTGCAAAGGAAAACGATGTATAGCATGTACGAACCCATTCATTGTAAACTAAATAAGGTCATTACTAGCCAAGATGAATAAAGTTAATCCATTTTGCCATGGGATCTTGAGGATCTTGATTTCTATCTGTTATTTCTCTCTGGTTTAAATGGTATATTTTTTTCAAGCTAGGTTCTTCATTTTGGGCGGTCAATTCTCATCATAAATATAGGCCATAATGTTAATCTTTAATGGTATTCTATATATTTTTGAGACATCAAAGTGTAAAGATCTTATATTTTATTTTAATTTCTTTATTAATATTTTAGTCTAAACTTTCTCATTTCTCTTTCAAGAATTTTCAAAAAGGCTCAATAATAATACTATAAAATAAAACCATTCACAAATATTATTTGTACTAATGTTTTCACACCAGCATTCTCAATTTTCAAATCTATAATTGAATTTGTATACATTTATATTGTATGCCTTTAATTGCAGGTTTCTCCACACAAAAGTTACAATTATCATTAACATGGCTTGAATAAGATGGGATTGCCTCATATTTGTTATTATTAATGTAATGATTTTATCCATCTCGTTTCTTCAGACAAAAGTTACAATTATCATTAACATGGCTGGAATAAGATGGGATTGCCTCACATTTGTTGTCATTAAATGTAATAATTTTATCTATATCAATTACTTTGGTTTTGTTTATATTAACTTTCATATTCAAGTAATTATGATATCAAAATATAACTTTATATATAGTTATTTTACCGTGTTCTTTCTACCTTATGATATCAAAATGTAACTTTATGTATATATAATTTTTCTACTCATTCTTTTTATCCAAGATTTTACGGTTTTACGGTGTTCTTTCTACCTTATGATATCAAAATGTATATATATATACTTTCTACTCATCCTTCTTACCCAAGATTTTAATTGTCTAAGTCAAATAACAAATAATGTTAGAAAGAAAGTATATTATTACTCAACTTTAAGTCAATTTGAAGATTATTTCTGAGTATCTTAATTAATTCTCAAAATTTTATTAAAAAAAAATATAATAATTATTTCTCAAAATTTTATATAAAAAACTAAAAAAATAATAATTAGTAAAAAACTCTAAAAATAACCAAATAATAAATGACTTAGGTATTAAGTCAATAATCACTTTAAAAAAGAGCTCACATCTTGTTTTCGTCTATTTTTTTTTTTAAATTAGTTTTTCTTCATCCATTTATTTATTTTCCTATGTCCCAAATAACTTGAAAGAGAGGCTTATAAATAATGTTTTTTTCACATAATTTTTTTTGCTCCTTTGGTAAATAGGTATCCTTTCCTTAAACCTTTTTTTTCTCCTTTCCTAAATAGGCATCCCTTTACCTAACTCCCATGTAGGTTACATGAGAATTGCATGCAATTATTGGCCTTTTAATTTGACCACTCCATATATTAAACTTTAAAAATCATATTTTTTTATAAAATTTAATTTTTTTATTAAATAACTTTTATTAATTTTTTACTTAATTTTATATTATAATACTTTTCTTTAATATATTTTTCATAAATTTAACATACATATGCTATCATCTCTACTTAAAAAACATCTTCCAATTCTTTTATAAATGAACTCTGAAGGTGTTAACTAACTTATCTTACTTTTCTCTAAGAAAAACAATAATTACCACTAGTTTTTTTTGTTGCCTTTTAACTTACCATATTAAAATAACTAGTCATCAACATAAGAGATCTTCCAATATTTTAGATGACCTCTTAGGGTATAAACTAACTTGTCTTGCACAAGGACATGTGCATTTCGTTAGATAAATGTCACATAAATCCAATTATAATTGGGTTGTAAAATGTTTCGCATTTCCCTCGTACCGAGTTATAAAATTTGACACGTCATTCACATAGGTGTAAAGTTAACCTCTAAACACAATTAAAAAATCAGTGGTAACTTTGTTCTCATCTTTTAAGGAGGTGTAAAGTTAACCTCTGAACACAATTAAAAAAAAGCAGTGGTAACTTTGTTCTTATCTCTTAAGGAACATAATACATATCATGTTAAAATAATATATAGTGTTTGTTTAACTTAAAATAATTTATAATAACTTAAAATAATTTATATTTTCTTAATTATATAATGAAATAATGTATAATTTCTTAAATATGTTACAATGGAGGAGTTTCATCATAGTTTTTTTCAGAAGAAAAAATACCAGACCTTGATATTCATAGTGAATCATAGGACATCATATACAATGAGCCTCTAGTAGGCAATCCAAACTGCTATATGAACATACACATTTGGGAATCCCTTTGATTACTATAGAATTAGTGATTCATACCATGCGATCAGATGCATGGGCAAAAGAAAAGCATAAATCTTGCGAAGGGCAGGCTTTTCTCATCATTCCTGATAAACAGGTCAAATTTTTTTGCTGAAATTCAATATTGAGAATGACCACGAAGCTTACTATCCCTGAGCATAACAAAAAGGCTACGAGTCTCTTTAATGTCAGCTAGGATCCAGTTCTACATAAACAAAATAATCCATGCCAAAGAAAAGAGAAGAGACTAAAGTCCGGCACAAAGCTTAAAAAAGCTGATAGTTCCCATGATCAATGATCATTCAATCCAAAGATTCAGTAAAGTTCCCAAAACCAAGATCTAACAATAAAGACTTTTTTGAGAGACTATCAGCCTGCTAGTTATGCTCATGATAAATATGCTTGATGGTCAAAGGGGGGACAATTTGTAGCAAGGATCAAATGTCCTCACACCAGTTACTCAGATTTGGGGAGTTTAGTGATGCAGTTATGTTTTCCCAAGATATAATGACAAGGGAGTCACCATATATAGTAAGGAGAGGGATCCCAAAATCTTTGATCATAGCAAGAAGAGCCCAGAGTGCCAGGAGCTCAAATATGGTATTTGTGCTTCTGCCATAGCCCAGAGTGCCAGGAGCTCAAATATGGTATTTTTGCTTCTGCCACAGCCGAGAGTGAAGTTAATAGCATGAGAAGCACTCAAGTGGAGCACAAAGCCAGCTCCCCCAAGGTTCCCAGCAGCTGCCCCATAAAAAAAACCACAAGGGTAGAAGAGCTGGGGGCCTGAGCCAATACCTCTAATTCTTTTCTTCTTTTTTGGAACAGGATACAAATGCATATCCCTAAAATTCATTGTGAGGAGTACCATAGGAACCCTGAAGTAGTTGGCCATTGAGAGGACCTACTAGTGAAAAGATCAATGACCCCTACCTGATTGACTAGTTCCCACCCATGAGGAAAACCAAGAGCTTTGATTTGTGGCAAAGGGATTATTAGTTTTACCTGAGCCGTGGAGTGAGGGGTACTTCCCCAATATGCAAGTATTTAGACAACAATGGTGGTTGAGTGAATCCCCTGAACCTTTAGGAAGTCGAACATAGCTAGGGTCCATATCTATTTACAGTTGATAAATAGTAGATTGCATTTGTCTAGAGCCGTCACAGATCAATTCCACAAAAAAAGAGTATAAATTTATATTTTTCACCATATATTATTTTCTTTATCTTTGTTTCCCTTGAAAACTCACTGGAACCTCTTCAACTCCATTATGCATATTTCCTTCCTTGAGGACCCTATCCCAAATTCCACTTTCTAAAGCCAGAAATCCCACATTTATCTATTTTTAAGGTTTTCCATAACTTATTTAATCATCACCCAATCGCCTTCAAATTTTTCCACAGTCTTCATTTCCTATTTCAGCTTCCTTATCCCTCTTTGACAAATTTTCCCATTCTTTCACCCCACTTCTAAAATACCCATTTTATGCTTCTGTGTCTCTTAGAAAGCATCCACAACCTAGTCAAACCCCAATTACTCATCAAAGTTTTTTCCATCTCCAAATTTTTCTTTTCTAAAAAAAAATATGTTTTTGTTTTTCTACTAATTCTAAAAAAAACACTTCGGGTTATGTTTGTCACTCGCATAAGAGAAAACAAATAAATGGAAGATGAAATTGTTGCCCTCAAGAACAAAATCAAATATCTGGATGAAAAAAATATCATCCTCCATCTTCAGCATTCAACCATGAAAAATAGACAACAACAAGAGTTTTTTGCAGACACCGGTTCTCTTCTTCCAACAATTTTCATGGGTGAAAGATTTATTTTCCTCACTTCAATGGTGATGATCCGACTGGAGGGATATACAGCTGAAAAAAATATTTATTTCTTCATAACACTTTTGATGTCAACAAATTCCCACTTACATCCTTTCATTTGGAACATGAATCACTTCAATGGTTCTATTGGTACATCAAGGCTCATGAAGGGCCAAAATTGACATATTTTTGCCAACTCCTTTTGTAACGATTTGTTCCTAGTGCTTTTGATAACTTCATAGGAGTACTCAATAAACTTCACGAAACTGGCACTATGAGAGAGTATCAGACAAAATTTGAGAAACTAAACAATCACATAGTAGGATTGTCTGATGCATTTTATAGGAGTTGTTTTATCAGTGGTTTGAATGATGAAATCCGATTTGAGGTTAAAATGTTCTATCCCAACACAAAGATGAAAGTTGTAGGGTTGGATACATTGGCAGAGGACAATATCATAGCTCAACAATGCTTCAAGTCCACTTCCATTCAGAAATACGGTTTCCCAAAAACATCCAATCACACTAGCTCCTAAAAACACTCCTATCAAGCATTTGTCTGACGTTGAGATGCAGGCATGTAGAGAAAAAGGGCTTTGTTATAATTGTGATGAGAAATTCACCGAGAGACATAGATGTGCTGAGAACAAGATCTATCTTGTGGATGTGGGTTCTCTTCCTGCACCTCATATTTGTGAAGATGCTCAGGATCCAGCAAATGTTCAGGTTGACATTCAACAACTTCATGTTGACCCTCACTCTCAAGACAACCACCCAGATATCTCTCTCCATGCATTATCCAGAGTCACCACCCCACAAACCATGCAGATCAAGGGTTTCTTTAAGAAGATCCCTCTTACAATACTCAATGATTCTAGTATCACTCATAACTTCATTGCTTGGATCACCAAATAGGTTGATTGTTTTGTCCATCCTTGCTCCACCTTTGAAGTCATGATTGTGAATGGGGGCACCTTAACTTACAATAGGAAGTGTCAAAATGTGCATATTTCTATTGGAGATTATAAATTTCCCTTTGGTAAGTTTTCCTTTCCTTCAAGAGGATGTGATGTGCTTTTGGGTGCTTAATGGTTACACACACTTGGACCCATCTTATAGGATTTTGCTAAACTTTGGATGCAATTTTTAGTCAATGGGAAGAAACACACATTAAAGGGATTACAACCAGGGTATCTTAGCATCATCAGTTCACATCACATGGAAAATATCCTTAATAATAATTCACATGGTGTCATCTCTCAGCTCCATTCCATTCATATGAAACCATCAGTGGTCTCCACTACTCCCTTGGATCTACAACAAATTTTCAATCGATATGCATGTGTCTTTGCTAAACCAGTGGGATTTCCACCTTCAAGACTATAGGACCATCATATTTCGCTCCTTCCTTGAAGCGTCCTTACCAACATCATGCCCTATCATTACCTGTTTCACCAAAAGACAAAGATTGAGATGCTCGTTCAGGACTTACTGAAGAAAGGTATTATTTGTCCTAGTACTAGTTCATTTTCTTCACCACTTCTTCTTGTCTGATAAAAAGGATAGGTCATGGCACCTCTGTATTGACTTTCGAACACTTAATCACATTATAATCAAGGATAAGTTTCCAATTCCTCTTGTTGATGAGATTCATCATGCTCAATTTTCCTCCAAGTTGGATATTCGTTCTGGGTATCACCAAATTTTGGTTCATGAGGAAGATATCCCTAAAATAAATTTTCGTACACATGATGGCCACTATGAGTTTCTAGTAATTACCTTTCCCTCACTGATTCTCCTTCCACATTCTAGGCATCGATGAATAAAATATTCCATCCCTACTTGCGAAACTTCATTCCGGTCTTCTTTGATGATATCCTCATCTATAGCAAAACATGGTCTAAGCATCTCCAACATCTCAATCTTCTAGTGTAAATTTTATGTGATCATCCTATCCATGCCAAACAATCTAGACTTTTTTTTGGGAAGGAGGAAGTAGAGTATCTCGAGCATATTGTTTTAGCACAAGGGGTTCACATGGATCTTGCAAAAATAGATGACATGAAAAATTGGCTGCATCCTTAGACACTCAAGATTCTTCATGGTTTTTTAGGATTGACTAGCTACTACCGCAAATTTTTCAAGGATTATGGGAATATTGCAGCTCCATTAAAAATTGTACTAAAAAAGGATGATTTTACATGGACACATGTTGCGTGTGCATTTGACAAACTGAAAAAAGCTATTTGTATCACACATGTTTTAGTTATGCTTATTATAGTGGATTTCACCACTCTAGGTGAATCACACTTTGTATGGCCTTCCCCTATCCCGCTGCAGACTCATTAGACCCTATGGACCACTTTTTGTCCTTTGATGTTTCCCTGATCATCCCTACAAACATATGAAAAATGATATCCGCGGCTTTTAAACCTATAAGCGCATACATATGTGGGTTTGACCCATATAACCGTGTACATCAGGATGTGTGCATAATCCAAATCCTTTTGGAGTTTTCCTTGACATGGATCTAACTCATTTGACTCCTGGCCTTCCATGTGCCTTGAGATCGCTCAGATTTGACCTTTCATTATCCCTTTGAAAAGCTATATAAGGAACCCCTTGGTACATTGAAGGCATAAGAGAGAATTGAGAGCAAAGAAACTATAGTCCATTGTTTCCAGAACTTATGCTTGAGTCTGCATCCCTTTGTCCCTTGGAGCACTTTTGGGTTCTTCCCAAGCTTTCCTTGTGCTAGTGAGCTTTCTATCTAAGTGATGGAGGATTGAAGTGGTGGAGGCCCAAGTGGGGGATCAGTTTCTCTGGTTCGCAGACGTGCCGACAGAGGTTGTATCTTGTAATCTCTGATTAATATTAATAAGAATTATCTTTTCCTGTCCAATGATGTGTATTTGAATGAATATTTTATCCATGGGATTATGTCAAATGCTTATACATTATTGATTATATATGCTAGAATAGATCTAACACCATGATATATAGAATGCTTGTATTGTTTACTTGTTGTTGAGAAAGCAATCTATCAATTCAAGCTAAAGTTGGAAAGCTCAACGGGGATCTACTTCAACCGTCCGGAATAAGGTACGAGGTCTGATTTTTTAGTGTTAGACATTTAATTTCTATTGCATATTTGAAAGGATTGATTTCTAGAGTCAAGATGTCTGTTGTGGTACCCCAAGCCATAGGAATTTCTCTCCGTAACAGAATTGGTGACTCCGCTGGGGAGTTCCTAGTAGTTGTCCTTTGGGGGTTGTTTCTCAGCATTTAATGTATTTTAATTGCTCTTTCTCTCTTGTTTCTGTGTCGGGTATGGGGGCATGTATGCCTGGTAGAGTTTGATTGGTGTGAAGTTAGTCTCAGCCTGTATGTTTACCTTGAGTTTGTGCATCCTTTTCTTCTTGTACGCGGTTTTTTGACCTACAGTCACGTATACACGTGGTTTCCTCTGCGATTTCCGCGTATACATACGGGTTTACTGCAAATAGTCGCGTATACCCTTGTTTTTGCCTTTTTGTGGAGGATAGTGGATTGCTGGGTGAATTCTGATATTTGTTGAGTCTTCTTTGGCACTGCCTGAGTCTATTAATACCTCTGTTTCTGACCAGAAACATTTTTTTTTAGCCTAAATTTTTTTAGGAAGGTTCTTGTCATGGCATTTTCGATTTTTTGTTTGATATTAGTGCATTAGAGTTCTTTTACCTTAGTCCTTTGCTTGAATGCTGTTTATGTGTGCTTGTAGAGTCTGGGGGTTGTAGAATCATTCTTTTGCTTTTTGCATCTCTTTTATTTTCAAAAAATCTAAAAACATTTTCTTATCATCATGCATTGCATTTTGCACTTTGCATTGTACTTGCACTAGATCTAGATTTTCTTTGGAGTACTAGTTAGGACTTCATATAGGAAAATTTGCATTCATCATTTGAAAAAGAATTGTGCATTTCACGTAGTAGCATAGCCTGTTTACATGGACACAATGCATTTGCATTGATTGTTTAGTGTGCATTTTACTTCTTGTTGCGTCATAACACCATCAGTTGCAAGACCATATCCTATTTTTGAGTAATAAATCCAACTAAAATCAATGCTAAATAAAATGAATTGCACTCTTTTCTTTTCTAGGGTGCACCAACAAGCTTAGGTTTTAGGATCTTGGAATAGTTCATTGTAAGTCAATTCTCCAAGATCACTAAACAACAACATCTAGGTGTCTGTCCAGGTGAGTGTGTGAAACCCTTGGTATAACTAGTGTTTCTCAGGATCCTCCTCTCAAACGGGAGTTAAGAATGAGGTAGTGTGAGTGGTTATTGATTGGGATGACCCCTAGTCATAACTGAGTAGCACCGGAGATATTTCCAGGATTGTATTCATATCTGGGGGCTCTTTCGAGAGTTTTGGGCTTTGCTACCCTACCCATACGGTTAATCTTGCCTGTGATTGTCCACCTGAGCATTGATTATATTGAGGTGACCTTAGTGGCCTTACCTAGGATATCGAGGGGGTACTTGTAGAGGTTATTCTGCAGGTGTCCCAGCCAGGTTGGGGTCAGACAGCACAATCGCTTTACGCGTTGAAGCTGAGGGCCATAATAATTGGTTATGTACCTTCGCTTGTTGTGTATGGGAGTCTCAAGCCTCTCCTAGGCGAGACATAGCTGCTTCATTCGGGAGCTCACTTATCCAGCCCTTGTTTGCTTGCATTTGGCTTTAGATTTTATTAGTGATTGCTCTGTGCATGATAGTTGGCCTAGGGTTTGCGTAAATAGAGAGTCTTTGCTATTTTTTTTGAGTCATTATGGATTCGAGTGCGGTTCCTCGCCATTATCGTCGTTTAGCAGGACTTCTGCCTTCTACTTCTCGTCCTCCTTTGGGAGAGAGACCTGGATAGTCCAGGTGGACTATGTCACACATTGATTCACACACCATGGGGGATTCTTCAAAAGGTATTCCTGAACCACCTCCTCCCATTCGTGTAGACGATGGAGAATTTACTCCTACTTATGATCCTTCACCCGACTTAGCCGAGTTAGGTCCTATGATTTCTGAGATAGGAGCCATGCATGATAGACCTACTCACTCTAGGGCTGATTCCCTTTTGATGCGTTACTGGTATGGCATGCCGCAGGACGCCGAGACTCATTTTGAACCCGCCACTACTAGCTATGGTAGTTATGGTATGGCTGGTTTTCCTATGCATGATTTGACATTTCATGTCAAATCCGACTTTGAGCCTAACAATATGCCTGGGGGCACTCTCATTCCTTACCATGCAGAGAGGTTTGGGAGCACTAGTCACATTGCACCTTCCGTCCCAGTGGTGAAAGCTACATCATATATCCCTCCTAGGTCTAGAGTTAGCAATCCTATTAGGATACTAGATCCGAGACGAGTGATGATAGGCGGTAGTACATATATTATTACTCAGATTCCTTTGTCCTCGGCCCCTAGTTCTTCAAATGTATATCCTCCACCTTATTCACATGGTCCTTCTAGTCAGCACATGGCTACGAGTCAGGTCCGTACTGCGGTTACTAGATCAATTGTGTCTCAAGTTTACATACCACCCGTTGCTTCGGGAGGCTATGTTCACACTTCTAGAGGTTAGCTTGCTACTTCCGGGGCGTATATCCCTACTTTCAGTATGTATATCCCTACTTCCGAAGCTTATCTTCCTACCTACAGAGTGTCTCATGGGGCATTGCATGCGATGACCTATGGACCTTATTATGGGACGCAGTATGGACAGGTTTCTTCACCTTATGGAGGCGGGTATCAACAACCTGGTTACTCTCCTAATTATGGCTTCGTAGCTCCTACTAGTCAAGGTCCACCATACTATGGTACTTCCATGCCACCCTATATGGGTCAGACAGGAGGAGGACACTATGGCCAAGGTCATGGTGGTAATCAACACTATATGAACCAGGGAGCAGTCCATAGACCTCATCATCCTAGGCTCCCTTTCCTCACGATGCTTAATCTTCCTGACTTATCGAGACTTACAAACGATCCTGTGATTCATGACCCGACTTGGCCGGCTGTCCCTACCAAGCTTCCTTCGGATATACCCAAGTTCGAAGGAAAACTAGGAGAGGATCCAAGCGAACACATTACTATGTTTCACTTATGGTGCTCTTCAAATTCATTACATCAGGACTCAGTCCGCTTGAGACTATTTCAACGCACCCTCATAGGGCCTGCTACAAAATGGTATATAGAGTTACCTAAGGGATATTTCATTTTGTTCGACGACCTTGCGATGACTTTTCTTAATCACTTCCAGCTACCAGTGCGCTATGATGTTGGTACTGAACTCTTGTCGACATTTCGGCAAGATAAAGCCACCCATATTTCTGATCATATTCAAGATTGGCGTAGACGAAAGAGATTAATTAAATCCTTTATACCACCGAAGTTCCTCCTCAAGTGGTTCCTCAAGTCGTTATTTCCATATATAGCGAAGGATGTTTCCACATCCGGAGTGCAGAATGAGGAACAAGCAATTTTTAGGGAGCAGGAACTGGACTTGATCTATGCTCAGTTTGGTTTGTTGTATGAGATTATTCCCAACGCTCCTCGTTCTAGTTTCGATCCCAAAGTCAAACCTGGACCACATGTTGATGGTATTGTGGGTTGTGCAAGTGCGAAACCTACAGATTCAATTGGAAAACAAGTTGGTCAGTTGTCAATCAACCAATCTGCTTCGGGACAAGCTACGACTTTGTCTCAACCCACCCAAACGGCGAATGTACTTTCTGTGCAATCGTCGGACCAAAAGCGTAACCAGCAGCCCGGACGGAATAGAAAAAAGGGTAAAAATAATAATCAAAAGGGTGGGAATAAGAATGAGAATGCTAACAATAATGACAAGAATGGTAGAAATGCTGGGGGGGACAAGCAAGCTAAATGTAAGGTTAAGTTCCCTTGCAATTTATGTAAGGATGATCACCTCACTTACTTGTGCCCTCAGATTGAAGAAGCTTCGAGATTCTTAGCACAAGGCCCATCTGTGTTAACGAACCCTTTACCGCATAACCAGAATATGAACTCGAAGTCCCATGACCAGTCTAGTGATGCTGATCCACCGGAGGGTAGTGGTCATGGGTGCATTAACATGGTATGTGCTGCGAAAGTTGTGACTCATGTGAAAGATTATAGTTCGTCACAACCCAGCGCAGGCAAAGAGCCTGATCCACCAGGAACTCCTTTGTGCATTAAGAAACCTGCGGATAAAACTGACGCTGCACCTCGCATTCCTAAGGGAGTCCTTAAGCATTCAGGGCATAATCCAAATGCCCGAGCCGCCCATAATTATTCAGTTGTCGAGGATTTGGGCCACACTCCTTGTGCGATGTATGCATTGGAAGTGCTTCAGAGTTGTCCTTCGCAAAGGAAGGCGTTGCTTTCTTCCCTTGGTGTGAATGGAGATGATTCTTCCTTAGTGATCAAATTTGAAACTGCAAGACTTCAGCCTCGCTTGCCCTACTATGTGTCTCTTTTGGTGCACGTAGAATGTCTTGGTATGACCATCAAGCACACTGTGATTGACGAGGGCGCTGCTACTTCTGTGATGTCTTTGTCCTGTTGGAAGGGTCTGGGTTCTCCTAAGCTGTCTAAATCAACGACTACGCTAATTGCATTTAATGGGAGATCTTTCAGGCCACATGGCATCCTTCCTTCCCTTAAAGTCCGTTTGGGAGGGAAGACCATTGTGATAGAGGTCGAGGTGGTTGATGCGCCCCTTGAATACAATCTTTTGCTGGGTAGGAGCTGGATGTATAGTATGCAAGCCATTGCTTCTTCCTTGTTTTGCGTTGTATGCTTTCCACATAACGGGAATATTGTAATGATTGATCAAAAGACATTCAAGAATCCATCTGTTACTGCATCTTTAGGAGCTTTGATCCCGATCATTGAACACTCTCAGCCGACAACTGGGAGTGTGGGTGTAGGCATGTATCCATCCCTCATGGGAAGCTTTAGTTTTCCTGTACTGATCCTCATGATAGGATCTTGTTTCGATGAGGCTTTGACATCTATGACCTTGGTGTCCTTTCGCACGACCCATATGGAGGATCCTTGGATTCTTCCTTCACCAAGTACTTCGAGTGAGCCTGTCGAGACGAGCGTGCTATTGCCTGCAGCTATGATAGCTTATCAAGCTAATCTCAATAGTGTTGCAGAGCCTTGTTCTTCCTCTTTGTGGACGGAGGAGGAAGACCCCTATGTGCTGCTGGCATGGGCAGTACAGTCTTCTCATGCACATGACTAGCTTGATATGGTTTTCCCTTTAGATGAAGTGATTATCGAGGCTATGTCGGGAGTTAAGCCACCATAGGAGGAACTTCATCATAGATCATACTTTTTTCCATAGCTTGACCATTTGGAGCATGAGGATTTCAGGGAGACTCATAGTCAGAAAGTTGATAGTCATGTGGTTCCATTAAGCTCTCCTGGTCCGATGGCTGATGGAAACATGGCGAACATATCGTCAACGATTCCTATCAACATTTCTTGCAATCCTGGCACGATAGAGAATGTCTATATTGGCGCTGAATGTTCCCATGCTGAGATTTTGGAATATTCCAAGCTATTCAAGTAATTTCGTGATATTTTTGCTTGGTCTTACGACGAGATGCCAGGTATTGACCCTCGAATTGTCGAACATGAGATTAAGACTTACCCCAATGCTAAGCCTGTTCGACAGCATTTAAGCACCGTGAATCCTAGGAAAGCACCCGCCATTAAGGCAGAGATAGAGAAGCTGTTGAAAGCCGGTTTCATCTATCCCGTTCCCTTGACGTAGTGGGTTTCAAACCCCATTCCGGTGGATAAGAAGTAGGGAGGGATCCGTATATGCACTGATTTTCGTGATTTGAATCGTGCTTGTCCTAAGGACAACTTCCCCACACCATTTATTGATCAGATTTTGGATGAGTGTGCGGGTAGCGAGGTTTTCTCCTTCATGGATGGCTTTTCTAGGTATAATCAGATACAGATTAAACCTGAGGACCAACATAAGACCGCATTTATTTGTCCTTAGGGAACATTTGCATATCAAAAAATGCCTTTCGACCTTAAAAACGCCGGAGCTACGTTTCAGCAGGAGATGACCTTGATCTTCCACGATCTCAAGTCTATTATTGAAGTATTTTTGGATGACCTCGCTGCTCATTCTCGTATGAGGATGCGTCATCCCTATCACTTGAGATTGGTATTCGAAAGATGCCGGCACTATTCAGTTAGATTAAATCCTCATAAGTGCATCTTTTGCATGAAGTCAATTCGTTTGTTAGGATTCATCGTTTCGAAAGAGGGTATAAGAGTCGACCCTTTGAAGGTTGAGGCAATACTTCAGTTGTCTCCCCCCAAAAAAATTCGTCATCTTCAGTGTTTGCAAGGCATGGCAAACTTCTTACGAATATTTGTTTTCAACTTTGCCAATTTGACTAGAGGCTTCATGCGGCTCTTGAAGAAGGATACTCCCTTTGAATGGGATGAGCGAGTCCAGGAGTCCTTCGATGCACTCAAGTAAGCCCTAGCATCGGCCCTGATGATTAGTCCCCCAGACTATAGCCATGATTTCTTATTATATGTGGCCGCGTCTTTAGAGACGATTGGTATGGTTTTGGTTCAAGAGGATGAGGAGCTCCAAGAGCATGTCATATATTATCTGAGCCGAAACCTTATTGATGCAAAGATTCATTATTCTCATGTTGAGAAGCTTGCTTTAGCTACCATACATGCGGTTCAACATTTGAGACATTATATTCTCCTTCGCCAGACCTTGGTTGTGGCCCATGTCAATCCGTTTCAATTCGTCCTCATCCGTAGGATGATTGGGGGAAAGTATAATAAATGCATTGTCATTCTGCAAGAGTTTGATCTTGAGTTTGTTTCAGCAAAATCGAAGAAGTCTTTAATCTTTGTAGAGCTTATATTGGATTTTCCGAGCAAGGCAGAGGAGTTGGTTTGTGAAGATACGTTTGTCGATGAACACATCTTCTTAATCTTAACGTTAGACCCATGGTATGGGGATATCATAGTATATCTACAAACACAGAAGACCCCTACTCACCTCTCACGAGATGAATGCCGACAATTACGTCACGTCTCTAAGAACTACCTTATAGTGAACAATACTTTGTACTGCCGTGGGGTAGATTCCATTTTACGACGTTGTTTAAATCATGACGAGGCTGAGGTTGTGCTGAATGATTGCCATGGAGGGGCATGTGGTGGTCATTTATCTGGGATTTCTACAGCTCAAAAGATTTTGAGAGCGGGTTATTTCTGGCTGTTGATCTTTAAAGATTGTGTTGATGCGGTCAAGAGGTGCCACCCTTGCCAAGTGTTCACACGTAATATGCACTCAAAACCTACCCCGTTACATCCCATTATCACCGCCAGTCCCTTCGCTAAGTGGGGGCTCAATTTTATGGATTGCAACCCAGCTTCGGCTGAGGGGCACCATCACATTATAGTGGCTATTGATTACTTCATGAAATGGGTTGAGGCTATGCCTATAGTAAAATTCAACGGTGAGACAGCCGCTCACTTTGTGTTCAACCAAATTATTACTCAGTTCGGGATTCCGAAAGAGCTTGTCACTGACCATGGCTCGCACTTTCAGAACTGTATGATGGAAGAGTTGGCATCGAAGTTAGGGTATAAGCAAGAGCACTCCTCTTCTTACTACCCTCAGGTGAATGGACAGGTCGAGGCAGTGAATAAATCACTCAAATCCATTCTCCAATGAACCATCGCACAAAGCAAGACGAATTGACACATTATGTTATACCCTGCTTTGTGGGCATATCGAACCGCGGTTAATACTACCATTGGTTTTTCTCCATATCAGCTTGTACATGGAGTGGAGTCGATATTTCCGGTTGAATGCAAAATTCCTTTGTTGAAACTAGCTGTGGAACTCTTACCAGACACTTCACCTTTGGAGGAGCATTTGGTTCACCTTGAGCAACTCGATGAGAAGCGTCGAGATGCCTTGGTGGCTCTAGAGGTTAATAAACGTCACGTTAAGGTCCAATACGATAATTCTGTCTGTCTAAGAGTGTTTAGTGAAGGAGACTTGGTCCTTTTGTGGGATCAATCGAAAGAACCCTTGGGGGCAGGGAATTTTAATCCTATGTGGTGTGGTCCTTATGTGGTCAAGCATGTGTTAGAGAAGGGTGCCTATGAGTTAGTGTATTATGAAGGAATAGCTTTGGAGGAGCCTAGAAATGGGCTCTATCTCAAAAAATACTATGAATGCTCTTTAGCCAAGGCTGCTTGTTATATATTATTGTACAACTTTGCATAGTTAGGTATTTTTTATCGTGATCGAGTTTGTGATTATTTTCCCTTTATTTTGGCAGCTGTCAATGGAATCTTCCACCTACATAGGATTCACGGATGGTGTAAGCCGTCACACTCAACACTCAGCCTCTACTGCTTGGGTGATTTATACTCCTATGGGTCAGGTACTATCTTTAGGAGGTGTATGTCTACGGCCATATTCCAACAATGTTGTTGAATATAGTGCCTTTATTGAGATGCTATGGGATGCCATTCTACATGGCGTTGTATCTCTTGAGGTACGTCTTGATTCAGAGTTAGTAGTGTCACAGCTCAATGGTTTGTACCATGTTAGAGATCCGACATTATTGAGAAGGTTCTTATGTGTGAGATTGTTAGAATGACAATTTGACAATATAACATATATACACATTCTAAGAAATAATAATCAAGTTGCTGAATCATATGCTAACTACGTGTTAGATTGGCATTTGTTTCATTCATAGTAAATTAATCATAAACATATTTTTTTACACATGTAAATAAATAAATCGATCACCATAAAAAAATATTTATATACATAAAAAATGTGGTGATACATAGTGTCATGATACAAAAATTGGGGCTTTTTAAGCCACCATCATATAATACACGGTCGTACAAAACATATACACTCCCAGGTGTCTAATCTTGTGGAGGAGGAGGAGGGTTGTGATCATGGAACGTCACTATGGCTCTATCTAGCTGTCGAAATAAATGAACCCATGCACGTGGTACACCCACCACCTGCCGCTGCATGGCCTCAGGAAAGTCCTTGACTTGCGCCATGGGAAATCTATGAGTCAGTCTCACAAAGTTGGAATGAATGCTCTGGAGCGTTCGATCTGCATCCACACTCGTGATGTCATCTCCTCTTCCCCTCTATTTATGACGAGGGAAGCCCTCTGGCCACCGTGGTCCCACATCTGCACATAAATGGTAGATGTCATTATGTGTTGTTGTGCAAAAACATTTTTTTTTATTCCACATAATCAAGAAAATACAAAAAAATTAAATAACTCAAAAAATTTAAAAAGAGTGAGGATCGAGATTCGTTACCTATATCACCATATGCCGATCTTGGTGGCAATGGCATGTATGGATCCCCCCGAAAATCTATCCCTGCATAGGGGTAGTCATCAATGGCAACGATCTGCCATCACCACCATGGAAAGAAGTCAATTGGATATGGGTTGGCCACCCTACCACCCCCCATTCTATGCATAGCATCTGCCCAACGCCGTTGGGCCGGATCTCGAACCCCGTGGAGAGGAATTTCCACTCTAGGGCTCAATCCTGGAACACGCTCGAAGAAAAACATGCTCAAGATACTACTGAACCTGAAGTTCCGCACCCTGCCTACCTTACACTCACTGAGATGGTGTTTCATGTTGCTCAGTAGTGTGGTACTCTAGTCATATATAGTGGGTCTCCTACACTCCACTGCATAGAACATCAGCGGTGGCGAGGCCTAGTGGAGTGATGTTAAGCCGGCTATCCTGCCCAGTGTCAAAAGTATGGCCTTTAGGCCTAGCACCTGTATAGCATTGGTAGGGACTTGGCTCCCCACCTTCTCCGTGTCTGGAAAATAGTACACCACAATGTACTTGTCGATAGTCAGGCCACCCCCTGGCCCACCTTGGGAACGAAGGTTCACCACCTCCCCTCGTCTAGAAAGACCTATGATAAAGTATATGTCCTCCACCTCTATGGTGAGGGACATCCCATCAATACGGAAGGACTCCAAGTCTGGATCCCAATAGTCTACCATCATCTGTAGCAGTCTTGGTTTGGCCCTCAAACCACCAAGACACCAAAACTTGTAGAGTCTGTATGCACGTAATGCTTGTTGAGCCATTAATTCGGCCCTTACTACTTCCTCTACTTCACCATGCTCACGCTCTCTCCACTCTAGCACCATCCTGAAAGAAAAATTGGAAATTTACCCATTAGTTTAGTAAAAAACCATATGCGCGGCCTCATACGCGACTGTTTTGCAAACAACCGCGTATGTACGCGGGTTTGAGGCCCTTTTATACATATAGCCATCCCTATACACGGAAAAAACCTCGATATCTGCATGGGCCACAACGCACAATTTGTGATGGCTTTAAAACTTCATTTAACCATGAAAATCTATAAAAAATACATCAAAATGCAAGAGGAGAGCATGAGTAAATACCTGGAAGAAACGGTTGTGAATTTCACCAGCTGGATTTCCTGGAATTTGCAGTTGAAAATCAGAGCTCAAATGGGTAAAAGTTTCAAATGATTTATATCTTTTACTATTTAAAGAAAATTTTCAAATATTTGAAAATTTTTACCCCCTTTCCTATAGTTTCGACATTTTCTAACCATTTTGGACCGTTTTTGACATAATTTGTGATGTAGAAGACCTTTTGCAGTGTCGTTTGAGCCTTTGGATTGACTCATTCATGCTGATCTCAGGTATCATGACTAAAATGGCATATAGGTTAGGTCCACCACCATTTGCATTTTGCATGAACTTGTGACCATATCACCATGTCCTTAGGTACGGACCCACTCTATTATGTCATGGAACCTTCTTGCTGCTTTAGAAGTGGCATGATATGAGTGGTAGAGCTTCACCTTACATGGGTACCCTAGTTAGCACCTTATTTGCATTTGGTGCCCATGCCGACGTTTTCTCCTTTAGGGTGTGGGAGTCTATTGTATAGTACTGCCATGACATTTTGCAAGAGCCTCATACTCCTCTTGATCTTATGCTGGCATTTTTCCCTCAGGACTCCCTCATGTCAAGTTGTGAATGCATTATCATGAGCTTCGCCTGTCTTATTTAGCTTTATGCCAGCTCCCCTGACATTGCGCTTCAGCCATATAGCCCGAGCTTGTCTCATGTCTAGCCATGCAGAGCCATTTTTTATATCCTTCGCAGCTTGATTTCCTTTTTTTTTACCGGAAGGGGATTTTCCCCTGAGTGTCGATATCCTACACATGTATCCTTGCATTGAGCATAGGTATGTTCCACTGCTTGGAACTAGTTTGTTTTCCCTTATGAAACTCGTCTCCTCCTAGTTTGTAACTATAAAGCTAGTTTATTCTTTTTTCAAGCTTTTCAAATAACTGAAAAAGTCCAAAAAAAAATCAAAAAACCAAAAAGTTGGACAAGGAGAGATGTTATCTTTGGCAGCTGTCGAGTCGTGTCACCTTCGAACAAAGCACTGTATATCACATCCATTGGTTGGGTTATAGTTTGACTTTAGGAGCTGTACTCGTTTATCTGAGTTTATCTCCACTGACTGGTTAAGCTTCAAGTCCTTATGGAGCCTCTGTTGATGCCTACTGTGTCACAGAGATGTCCCAATTTGTATATCGAGTCTATGCTACCTTCATTCAGTCACCATACGCCGTTATGCTCTTGTTCGAAGGAAGTTGAAACCTGAGTCAGCCATTCCTCAATTATCTTGACTTTGCATGTTGGCCATTCCCGGTACAGTTACTGGTTCGTGCACCTTATGATCGAGTCCTTCCATATTATACAGCTTTGATGAGTACCTCGTGTTGGATGATGGGGGATGCCTTAATTCCATCCTTCCAGCGGATTTCATCCCATCGACTTCAGATCATTTATTCTGGGATTGGAATCTAGAGTCATGTTGAGTGCCTTGAGACTTGCAGTCATCAGTGGCAGGTTCTCTCACCATCGACAGTTTCTTGGGAATACATCAATGTCCCCTGATCGATGGATTCTCTCAAGTGTTCGACCTCAACACATTTATTCACACTTGTTAGTTTACACTCTAGTACCTTGATTCCCATTTTCATTATTGGTGGATGATCTCGCGTCTATTAATGGTATACATCAATGACCGGTAATCAGACGATGGACTACTATGTTCGACCTCGACACCTCTATTCGCATAGTAGGACATGTACTCATAGTGGTTTGTGTAGAAGACTTTCAAGATTGGTGGCATCTCTTATATGCTACCTCCTTGATCGTTCTAGTGTTCATGAGATTTCATCTCTCGTGACTTGATTCCAGTATATGTCAGATATTTCCAGCCACTATGGATATCTTGATCTATTATATATCTTCAGTCATTTTGGAGATCATGGTATTTTGTATATCTTCATCATGGAGATTATAATATATGTATATTGTACATGGCGATGAACGCATATGTGATATCATGTATTATGCCTATTCATGGCCATTGTAATCTTATGTATCCGGGACTGCTATATGTACTTGCAGTTATATGCAGAGTTGTATTATTGTACTATGCTGATCAGGTGGTTGGTCTTCCATTTGGGATCCTTCATCACTCCAATTCTGGGATGGACTTATAATGTATTTCGACCATCGTATAACCCCTCTGATCTCATACATTAGGGGGCATCTGTTATAGCAGATTTCACCACTCCAGGTGAATCACACTTTGTATGGCCTTCCCCTATCCCGCTGCAGACTCATTAGACCCTACAGACCACTTTTTGTCCTTTGATGTTTCCCTGATCATCCCTAAAATCATATGAAAAATGATATACGTGGCTTTTAAACCTATAAGCGCGTACATACGCGGGTTTGACCCATATAACTGCGTACATCGGGATGTGTGCATAGTCCAAATCCTTTTGGAGTTTTCCTTGACATGGATCTGACTCATTTGACTCTTGACCTTCCATGTGCCTTGAGATCGCTCGGATTCGACCTTTCATTATCCCTTTGAAAAGCTATATAAGGAACCCCTTGGTACATTGAAGGCATAAGAGAGAATTGAGAGCAAAGAAACTATAGTCCATTGTTGCCGAAACTTATGCTTGAGTCTGCATCCCTTTGTCCCTTGGAGCACTTTTGTGTTCTTCCCAAGCTTGCCTTGTGCTAGTGAGCTTGCTATCTAAGTGATGGAGGATTGAAGTGGTGGAGGCCCAAGTGGGGGATTCAGTTTCTCCGGTTCGCAGACGTGCCGACAGAGGTTGTATCTTGTAATCTCTGATTTATATTAATAAAAACTATCTTTTCTTGTCCAATGATGTGTATTTGAATGAATATTTTATCCATGGGATTATTTCAAATGCTTATACATTATTGATTATATATGCTAGAATAGATCTAACACCATGATATATAGAATGCTTGTATTGTTTACTTGTTGTTGAGAAAGTAATCTATCAATTCAAGATGAATTTGGAAAGCTCAATGGGGATCTACTTCAACCGTCCAGAATAAGGTATGAGTTCTGATCCTTTAGTGTTAGACATTTAATTTCTATTGCATATTGGAAAGGATTGATTTCTGGAGTCAAGTTATCTGTTGTGGTACCCCAAGCCATAGGAATTTATCTCCGTAACAATGCCCAATTTTCCAAGCCCTTCACTATTGAGAGTGATTCTTGCGACAATAGACTTGGTGGTGTTCTTGTTCAAGATGAAGATCCCATTGTGTTCACCACCAAATCTCTTTACTGTAATAATTTATCTGCCTCTACATATGATAAGGAAATTATGGCGATTTTGTAGGAAGTACACAAGTGGAGACCATACTTATTAGTGAATCACTAGAGTTTGAAATATTTATTCGAACAATGGGTATTATCCCCAACAAAACATAAATGGGTTAGAAAACTCATGTGTTATGACTAGGAGATCACTTACAATAAGGGTAGGGAAAGTATTGTGGAAAATTCTCTTTCTCACACATTTGATGACCATGTTTCTCTTTCAGCTATTTCTATGCCTATTCCAAATTGGTTTTAATATGTTCAGCAAGGCTATGTCAATGAATCTTCATTATCTGAAATCATCCAATAGTTGTGTTAGCACCATTTTTGGGATAAATAGTTGGAACAGGTTAGACCAGAGGAGATGCAAGGTAAGGTCTAAAATTTTTATCTATCATATGACCTAAATGATGTGCAAAAGGGGTTTTAAAATTCCTTGGAGGACTTAATACTAACTCTAAAATGAAAAAATGTGAGGAAAATCCTAGTCAAAACCTTGAAAATAAGTTGTGTATGAGAAATACGCTTCAGTGTTATGTCACAGAAAGAATCAATGGTGTAGATCGACAGCTATAGACTAATCTACAAAGGTAAGTATCAAGGTATAAATAAATTTTATTCTCTGCGAAATGAGTTAACTTGCATCTAAAATATACCGTCAGATCAACAAAGGAAGGAAGATCTACAACCAAAAATATTTCCGCTTGTTAAACTTGAGCAGAAGAATGAAATTATCCAACTAGCGGAATTAGGTAGATCCCTCACCTTTAAACAGTAAATTTTGGGGGACAGAAAGGATATAGGGTGGACATGGATTCCACTAGAATAACATGCGTAGTGAAACTAAGGTTGAAAATTTATGGAATTTGGTAGGGTCATCATTTATCAATGGATGATATTTAAATGGGTTTTGGATCAATAGCTCAAATGAATTTCGCTATGAGAGCAATCGCGGGAAAAATAAAATTTCAAATCAGAGGAATAGAGTAGAGGCCCCATGTTTCGATGGCCCAAATGAATATTTGATCTGGATCAACGGTGGGTGTTGATTCTGTAGGTGAAAAGTGTATGGGTGAATAAAATCTTGAAACTCGGTGGAATGTGGTAGGGAATGTATCTTTTAACGGTCCAAATGGAGGCTTAACTGGGATCAAGAGCTTGTATCCTTTCCATTGTTAGAAGGTGCATGGAAGATGAAATTTGGTGAACTTGTGAAATGGTTTAAAGTTCCCATACAAGTCAGTGGTGCATATTTGATAAAGAATAGATCTATGGTCTAAAATTGTTCCACTGGTAAAACATGCAAGACAAAAAATCAGAGGAAGATATGTGGAATTCGATAAACTGAAGTAGAATTGAATGGCTGAGATCAACATGTATTCACATCTAAGGTGGATAATTTTCCCACAAAGGGAAGATGCACACTTCTTAAGGAACTAGATATGAGTGGAAAGGCTAAAGAGTTAAGTTTATCAACGATCCATATTTATTAAAAGAAATATCAATGGTTGATAATTTATCCACTCAGATAAGTTATGGTCGTCTTATGATTTGATTAAGTGAGTTAAAGGTGAAAATGATTGATGGCGAGGATGAATCAAAGGATAGATTTGTGGTTAGATTTTGGTTGTGCAACTGGAAGTTGCAAGAAGAATAAGGATGATAGCATAGTAGGAAATAAGGATAGATGGTTTAAACTGGAAAAAGGATCAACAATTCAGGATGAAAGGAACAAGATGGACATATGAAGAATGTTTCCACAAAATAAGATACATGGTTGATAGGAAAGAAAAAATAATAAAAAAATGAGGGTACGTAAATTTAGGTTATTTGTTTTTTTACGCATTAAAAAGAAAAAACTTAAGGACTATTCCATATTTGGACCACATGTCTAGAAACCAAGTAGGATATTTATTCCCATCAAGAATTTATTTAAAATGGCTGAGGTAGAAGACGTAGAGGCTCAAAATTTTGAATATCAGAGGATTGATGATTTTTTTGAAGTTAACGATTCAGAATATTTTGATAATATAATATTAAATGGTGGTCCCATATACTCTGTAAAAACCACATTAAAACTTCTCAAAGACTAGGGGACAAAATTCCATTGTATTTTCAAGTCTTATTTCCATTTTTTCTCCATTGAGAAAACCTTAATTTTTCCAGAGTTTGTCGAATTCTTCTGAGAGGATAATTATGGATGCAACCAAGGCTAACATGTTGTTCCCAATTAGTGCACTTATTGTCAGAAATAAATTTTCTGTTCCTACTGAGTTTACCCAAATGCCCAAAGATTTCAATGAAGAAAGTATATTCCATGTTTTTAGAGAGTCCACTATTGAACAAAAAAGGGTTTCTTTAAGACTTGTTTCAAGCTTGATGTCATATTACAAAACCAACATTTTCCTATGGATTCCAGTCTATTCAATGATGAAACTCAATATGTTATAACCCTTATAAGTCATTTTTTAGGGTTAGATACTGATAAGTATTTCACTGACACCTTATTGAGTCTTTTGTTTACAATTATTACTAGCTAGGTTGAGTCAGAAGGGTCGAGTCAGTTAGTCAAATCCTGCTACCTTCAATTTGATGAATTTCTTGCTGAAAATATCCATTCACAACTAGTTGACTTCCACAAAACCAAATGTTTCAGGTATCAGTCATATTTGGTCAAAATGTTCTTACCTTTTAATGAGGAAAACTTGTAATTTCTTGAGATGGTACTTATAGATGAGATGAACAGATATTTCAGCATATACATTAATTTTATTATGTCTGAGGTCTATAATGCATTTTTCCAGAAGAAATTTCCTAAAGTCTTACCATTTATGCAAGAAATGTTTCAATTTTCCACCAAGAAGATAACAAGCGTTTGGTTCTTACTAGAGCATGGTACACTGATTAGATTGTATGGCTTTATTTACTAACCTTACATTTTTATTTATTTCTTAACTCCTAGGGTATTTTCTTTAGAGTTAATTTGACATAAACTTATTGTGGAGAATGAACATTTTCTCTGCTTCAAAAAGTCTTATGAGATTGAATTCCCATGGGAAGTAGGCCCATTCATCATAAAGAACAAATATTCCTTGCCAATGGTAAAGAATTTATTAAAAGAAATGGGGTCTCAGATAGATGATTCCATTAACTATGATCCCCATCACATCATATCTATCAGAAGACAAGTTAACAAGAACAATCCTTTTGGGCATAATGAGATTGCAAGTATGGAAGAAAGTGTAAATTGGATAGATTACCCTCAAAAGACCCATAAGAATGTAGATATGCAAGAGCATTCTACCTCATCAATGAATGAAGTCAGTTCCATAGAACCTATCCCTTCAAGCATGGTTCTAGCAATAGAAAGGGTCGCACCAATAACCAGTTGTTCTAAAAAAACAAATAAAAGAGACTTCTCTGATGCCATGGACATAGAGGAAGATGATACATCAACGACACCCAAGAAGAAAAAAACTGAATAAACAAGGCAACTAGTCCAAGTAACATATAGGAAAGGTAAAAAGAAGAAGCAAATGAAGGTTAAAGGACTTGCATTTGAGGTTAAGGAATACATGTTTTATGAAACACCTACATATAATCCACTTCCCAGTTCAAGAGTAGAGATGAACTGTTTGATAAGTACAAAGATGATAAGGAGTTGGACACAGATGAAGCTTTGAAGTTATATGCAGATGTCAGGAAGATATCCAGTAAGGATGTATCCCTAGTGATTTTTAGGGATCATACTCAAAACACATTGAACCTAGTAGTAGAATCTAAGAATAAAGTTGCTGAAATGAAGATGAGTTTGGAGAATATTTTAATACCCCTGATTTTGACCTGGTTGCATTAAAAGATACATGTATATATTGTAATTAATTGTGGTTTGGAGCTAAAGGAAAAATCCCCACCATTGATTTGGTTGTGTTATGTTTCAGCAATTGGGATCGTTGTCGATGGTATATCATGCTATCTAACACATAATAGTTTTGCAATCATGTAAATATGCACATTAATTAAAATGAACCTACATCCAGCTATGACGGTGCAAGGTTAATGAAAAGGGCATGATTTTCCTAAGGTTAATGGGAGGGGGGTATTGTTAAACCTACAACCCATGGGGAAAATCCATGTGTCGATCCACCACTTAAACTCCTATTTTAGTTGAGGGCAGTTAATGCTAGGTAGTGGTGGGTGGCAGGATTTCCCCCATGCACACTCCACAAGCTGGGCCATTCTTTCACATGTGTAGGAAAACCTTGGAGGAGACGCTTCCACTCTCCCACTCTCCCATGACTGGATTCTTCCTTTTTTTTGGTCTAGCTCACCCTCGCGCAGACGCTCTATCTTTTCCTTCTCATGCACATGAATTTTGCATTGTTCTTCCTCACGTAGGGAGCTGGAGAAACGGGGATTGTCTCATGATTTTTCTGGGGCAAAATCCATTCACGCTCAGGGACTGTGTGTATGTGTGTTACCCTCATTGATGTGTGGTCTATGTACCTATTTTTCCCTATCTAGGATTGAGGATCGGACTTCTCTCCCATTGTGGGACTATGTAATGTTTCCATCACTTCATTTTTGAGTTGGGACTGTGGTTTTTTCCCTAATTTGGCGGTTTGTTGTGGTTTCCCCACATTGTTCGTGGCTGTGGTCTCTTTCATGTTTTTGGCTGCTGTACGTTGACATTGAGTTGTTTTGGCCATGATAGGGCCAAGAACAACTTAGGATTTGGTTTCCCCTGTCTGAGCTATGAACTACTTGTTTTACTGCAGGTATGTAGTGGTTGGTCTTCGGACTGTTTAGAGTAGGATTGGAGGCTAGGTATGCTTGAGAAACTAGGTGTTTGGGAGCCACTCAGACAGAGTTAGACTGCTGGATTTCTTCTCCAAAATCCTTGAAGAGCATTGGAAAGGGAAGTCAGGGCCTGAGGGACTGTGAAGCAGAGAAAGGAATGATTCCTGGTGTTGGGTGTGTGGATGTCTTAGAATTCAGGCTGGTTCTGGTGTAGGCATCCTTAGCTCTCCATTGAGACCACTACCTTAGCATTTAGCCTTTCCTAGCTCCTTGACGGACTGATAAACCCAACTGCATTAACTTGGCTATTTTTTGTAACCTTGGCTATGTGTAAGCTTTCTTTGACCCTTGTTTCTTGGGAAATCATGCCCAGCTTGAGGGTTTCAGTGTTTTTGAGAGATTGATGAGCACGCTGGCCTATGTTTGGGTGGAATGTTGCAACAATGTAGCTGGTTGCGGGATGAGATATTTATAAGATGAGAATGCTTGTCCATTTTTCTTCTATAATTACATTTACTATTTCATGAATCATGATCAACATGTTGATGCTTGAATGTACATGTTTGCTTCCGCTGTATGTTGAGTAACTATGTATCCTTGAATGTTTTATGAATCTTAGCATGTTTTATGTTTTAAGCATTTTATTCAGCTTTATATGTACATTCATGTTTGTGGGGCTATTTCCCCGGATGTTTTGGTAGCATCCTCTTCGCTGGTCGGATGGTCGGAGACGTTACAGTGTGGTATTAGAGCTCTGGTTGCAACATGGGCCTGAATGGGCCATGCAAGATCAGCTAGTAGGGGAAGGTTTCCTTCTACCCAGCAGAGATCAGAAATTTATGACAAAAAAAACTTCCACAAATTTTTCTATGTGCCAGAATTGTCGGCTCATCGAAAAACTTAGTGGGAAGTTCTTCCGATGCAGTGAAAGAGCTAGTCGGAAGGCCACCTGACAGATGGCAGTTGGAACAAATTTGCAAAAATATTCCTATGTGTTCATCAACCGTCGGCAGAGAATAGTGGATGCGGGAGCCACAGTTTCGGTGGAGATCAGTCGAAGACCACCAATACACCGGCTCGATTTAGTTGAAGGATCCTCCAATATCGACCATCGACGATCAGCGAAGATCTGTTGATTGGATCACCAATGATTAGACGATGATGTTTCTGATGACACGTCGGTGGAGGAAAGAGAAATTTGGTGAAGATTAGTTATATGGATCGGTGAAATTTAGAGGATGAATCAGTCGATGCAGTGGCAAGAAAATTTCAAAAATTTGTCTAAGTGTTAAGACCATCGGCAATCAGTGGAAGTTAGTGGATGGAACCATCGTTGAACTACATCAGAATAAATTAGTTGATTATGCATCCATCATTGCGACTGTTTAATGGACTATCCACCTGATGGACAGTTGTTCCAATCGCCGACACATAAGTGTTTAGAGATCTGGTCCGCCGATAGGGTTATGGCTCCGAAACCCATAGTGGGATTACTACCAACCACTGTGGCTACCCAAATAACCATCCTTCCGACAGATATAGGCCTTGACCACTGATGCCACAGTGGTTAGTTGTTCCGACAGCTAATGTGGTGGAAGGAAAAGAAGAAAATTTTTGAAATTTTCTAAGTCATGAGATCATTGGCGATCAAAAAATATTCGCTGTTGGGATCATCGATGACTAAAAGATGGGATTGCTGAAAAATAGAGGATGAAGTTATTGAAGTCTGGTGAAGTGGATTGGTGATTATTAGTTGAAGGAAGAGCCTCAGTTTGGGTGAAGATCTTCTGAATATCACCGAAACGTCAGCAAAACTTAGCTCTTTGAGGAGCCAATGCAAAGAAGAATTTTTTTTTTGAAATTTTCAATGTGTGAACCCATCGACGATCAGCGGAAGTTAGTTGATGAGACCACCGATGGACGTAATAAAAAAATATTAGAATATCAGACTACCGATGAACATCAGAAAAGTCTAGTTGTTCATACGTCCGTCATTGCGGCTGCCTAGTGGACTATCCTTCCGACGGATAGAGGCTTCAATTGTCGATGCTGCAGTGATTAGTGCTTCCAACGGTCGATTGGAAAATTATAGAGGATCAGATACCAGCAGTCTTTAGCAGCACCGATGAAGTATTATAGTCTGCTGAACCCATAGTGGGATTGCTGCCCACCATTGTGGCCACCTAAAAGACTATCCATCTGATGGATAATGCATCCGATCATGGATGCTGTAATAATCAGTTTTTCAATTTCAATATGCCACAGACCTTGGCATTGCCAATAACAGATAAATGGAAAACCTTAGTTGCTAGAGCCATCGATACAGCGAAAAACCTTATTTGTTAGGGATACCGATGAGCACTAGAAGAAAGTTGTTGATTAAATCGTTGAAACATCAGAGTTTTAGTGGGGAAGAGACCCGATCAATAGTCCTTGGCATCTCCGATACAGTTTGAAAGATTAGACTACTAAAGGTCTGATACAACATATAATGTTAGTTGTTTGATCGTCGATGGGTAGTCCTTGGCATCATCGATAAAGTTTGGAATCCTAGACAACTATGGACTCGACACGCCAGAGAAATATAGCCGAGTAGACTGCCGATGACCAACGGAGAAAACTAATTGTTCTGGTCACTGAAATGTCGGAAATTTTGATGGGATGAGATCCGATTTGGCAAAGGAATTTTGGGGTTTTCAAGTGGAATTTTTCAGATATTTTTAGGGTTTTTTAGTGAAATTCTCAGTAGTCTTTTAGTAGCTCCAGGGCTGAAAAGGAAGAAAAAACAAATCCTAGGTGGCTGAAGTTAGCATTCTAGACCAAAAACCAGTTGTGTGTTTTGCCTAAAATTGGTGAAAATCCTCATTTTAGAAGTGGTGAGGTTTTCACAACCAAGGTTAGAATGAAGCATGTGGATAGGCGTTGGAAAAATTATCCAACAGAGAACAAGGAAGAGTCACCAGAGTTTGAATGTGGTGCTACAAAGTACTAGTGGTTTCTTGGAAAGTGTGTTGCTGTCAATATGGACAATCTGAGAATTGCATGCCTGGAGGTAGCAAGACCATGAAGTCAAATCAGCTGTTGTGTGGAAGAGGAGTTCCATGCAAAGATGAGGAACTTGAAAAGGGAAATTTCCATAAACCCTATCTTGGTAATTATAATTACATTTTATGAGTTTTGTACATAAAATGTGTGAGGATACTCCTTGCTTGCATAGGATATTACATGTTGGTAAGAGTAGTGAGAATTACACATTTACAATGAACCACTAATGGTAATATTGCATTGGTGTTGGAATTAGTGGGAAAACCAACGACAAACTCGGCATGGATGAATATGTTGCTGATGCTGCTGAATGTGACCAGCAACCCTATGAAGACAGGGGTAAGGAAACAAATCTAGGATTAAAAGTTGGTGAGCAAATTTTGCAATCTGTTGTAAAAGACCAACCAAACTAGTAATGTCAAGGGTGTAAGTAGGACCCATGAAGGTAAGGGTTTAATTATGACAATTGCATGGAGTGGTAAAAGCGAGAGATCTCATACCATGTGGTTAGTTAAAATTTATACTACATTCATACAGAAATGTATCATGCCTGTATATGTTGTTATGAGCTTAGTAGCCCAAAGAAAGTAAGTACTGATGGTCTTGATTATGGTAGGGCATCCTATATGAGGTAGTCATGGTTAAGGCATAGTATGTTTAAATGCATGGTATGTTTGAATGCATAGTATTCCTGAATCAATGCAAGGTAGCATTGAGTGGATATGCATTAAAAGATTTTATAAATCTTGTAGTTATGCGTTGAATGGATGCATATGAAAAGTATAAGTAAAGGTTGTAGATATGCATACATAAGTATGGGTGCAAATGTTGTGATGCATTGCATGAATGCATCAAGATAGTGCATGTGTTATTATGAATAACTAATGGCTGAAATGATGAATTGATGACAATTCTAGAACCATTTCAAGAGCTGTTATGAATGCAGGGTAGTAAGTGCATGAAGAGGGTAGTCATGATCGATTGGCTGTCAAAAATGCCCTATGGAAGGGAAAGGTGGTACAATGATACGCTTTTGAAGTAAGGAGTATCTAAATAATTCATTTTGCATAAATGATGTGACTATACCTTGCAATGTAGTATGATAATGATTGTGTGAAGTAAATGAGTTTTGGTAATATTGATGTGATTAATGGCTGGAAGTATTTGAATTCTATAATTCTGAAAATTCTTTAGTGATTGTTGCAGCAATGAAAAAGTTATATGTATCAAAACTTACCAAGTGTTTGGCTGATTGAAGTTCAGATTTCAGGTAGATTGTTGGGGCATGGAAAAGTGGGTAAGACCATGACAAAGACTGAAATATACCATGTGAAAGAGCCAAACCTCATGAGACTTTCATGGTTGTGAAAATAGTTTGTATGCATAATGAGTTGTCAATTTGAATTTGTAAAATTTGGATTTGAGAAATTGCTGACAACTACTAATCACTATTGGCTTGTATATAATTGTGTCAGGAGGATGCATTGTAAGTGGGTGTTCATGTTATGCTAGTAAGTATAAAATTATAATGGGCATAGTGGTGCTGCTTACAAGAGACCAACAAATGAGGATCACCTCATTGCTAAGAAAATCAATTTCTGTAGTAGACATAGTTGCAAATTCCTATTGAATTTAATTACTAATGTCATTTCTTGGTTATGGAACAATCAAATTTGGATTGTATTATCAGATAATGATTTACTAATTGGCTACTGGATGAATGTGCCAGGGGTACACATTGCAAGAATACCATGTACGATGGCCTGCATGAGCCAAACTTCATGCTGAGGTTTTCCCCTATTTTGGAAATGGGTTTCAGGTGAAACTCCATTGGACATTTTTGAAATGTCTCATCTGCACTACATGTTTGGTAAGCAACATGAGTGAGATGGTATAGATTATGTTGATAAGACATGTGTGGATATGAAATGTAAAAAGGATTTGGGATGGCAAACCGAGGGACTGACAACTCAGAGAAGGGAGCCCCCATTCCTCCTTAACAAAGGAATAATGCCTCTACAAATGGATAAGTGTTCTGTGACCCTAGCTAAGAATATGCATGTCAAATTGATTAATTCCATATACAGAGCATGCTTGATTTTATTTCCATCATGATAGATTGCTTGAGTATGAATAGGGCCTACATAGCTCACACTGGAAAAGGGTGCACACTTTCTTGATGTCGGGTCATGAAAGGGTTTTCAATATTGATTACGCCCTAGGGAGTGGACGCACTCCTGGTGTCTCAATACTTGATAGAGAATGATATGAAATATGATTATAGTTTTAGAGCAATAATGCTGATGAGTTTGCTTGTATTGATTGTGTTGTCAGGCTAAACATATGCAGTTTGGTGTTGCACACTTAAGAGAAAAGGGTAAACGGTTACGTTACCTACAGTTTGATAAACCCAACTGTTAGCTGGATATGCTGAGTAGCCTGATAAACCCAGTATTGTATTGGCTTGATTTCCTACAGCCGAATAATCCCAATTGTGTATTGGCTTGGCTGGATGGTCTGATAAACCCAACTATAGGTTGGCTTGACTATGCTTGCTATGTATAAAAGGATGTTGTGAAGCAGCCTGAATGATGACCTAACATCCAAGTCCATAGGAAATCCCAAGGCTTGGAAAGTGAAGCAGGATCCTGTGGACTAGAGAAGAAATGCACAATACAAATAAATATTGGATTATTTTGCAATTTCTTGCTTATGAAAATACATGTGTATATGATTTGGTTATGATATTCTAAGCTCTTTTTGAAGAGATAAAAACCATTGAGAATAAACTAAACATATGAATCTATTCAATGTTTGAATATAGGTATTGCTGGGAGAGAGGACTATGAGAGCATCCTAGGGGTGCATGTGGACATGTGACTATCCTGAAGAGCTCAGGATGAGCAGTAATGAAAAAGGTGCTAGTGAGACTGTGAAGGTCCTAGCAGCTGAGACAAACCATGTGGGGAGGCTCCATGGTTGATAGGTCTAAAATAGACCGGAGACACTAAGTGTAAGGACCAAGAGGGATTGGTCCAACATTCACGATGAAGTGAAATAGGTTGAGAGCATGAAAACCACAGTGGTGGTGTGGGTTCTAGGATGGAACAAGACAAAGAGGGGAAAAAAAAACTCTTGCTGCTCTCTCTGTCTTTTTTGATTATATATATATATATATATATATATATATATATATATACTTATGCATTGTGAAAACAAAAGATTGTTGAATGCATGTATGACTGAAAATAGAATGTGTGTATTTGCTTAAAGTAAATTGTGAATGCTGGGATACTTAATTCCCTGCCTAATAATGGACATGAATGAGCTCATGTGCCTGTTGGGAAGGCATGAAAAATATGAAAGCCTCCTTGATGAGACTTGGACTGTCATGCCAATTGGGTAATTAATTGACTAATTTTAATGCCTATATTATACTTGGTCTAAAAAAATTTCAATGATGCATTTCACAGGTGAGAAAAGTGAAATCCAGTAGTGCACATTGATCATGGCAGCAAGCCAAAAGCTGTTGGACTTGGCTGGAAGTCTTCTTCAAACAATTGCCAAGACCCAAGAGAATCTTGGAGAGATGCTCAAGATACAGAAAAGGCAGAATGAGATGAGCCACCATATTTTCGAAGACTCTATTGGTTTGCAAAAGGAGGTAAAAAGCCTTCTGGGAGCAATCGGTAAAGGAAAGGAAAGTGGATCAATGATGGGGCATTCATCCAAGCGATCCATTAAGAAACATTCCATGCATGAAGACTCAAAGGAATTTGAGAAGGTAAAGAGGAAGTAGCTAGAGAAATGTTGGAAATGCGGAGGACATCATTACCGTCGGGACTGCCCAACGAGGGAACAAAAAGAGGGTAGCAGCCACAAAGTTCCTAAACTTGGGGATGAGCCAAAAGCTGAGAACCAAAAAGAGAAGCTCATGGAAGCCGAGGGGCTTGGTCCAGAAATTCAAGTAAATAATTGAACGTGGGACAAATTTGCAAAATTTGGAAATTTTGGATAAGCAAATTGTATATGTATTCCTATGTATTGGAAAACTGAGAATGATGTTATTCTGTTGGGAAATAGGGAAGACCCGAGTTTAATCCTTTTATGTCGCACCAACAAAAGACCCAATGTGTTGGCCCTTTCGGCAACAACCTGCGCACAGGTTGCAGTCTCACCCGAAACAACAATGGGGTGCCGTAGAATCAGGTTTCTGCAAGCAAAGAGGGATATTACTGTACCTTAGCCTTTACTAACTTATTAATCAACAGTTACACAGCTTTGTCATTCACTTTTATACTACTTCGCAGATAGATAAACAATCGTGACTTGCGCAACCCACTACAGGGAATTCACAGCGAAGCTTGTTATTAGTAGTGATCTAAGTTATCAATTGTATACAGTTATTAATGCATAAAAGACAGTAGAAACAGAAACAACACAAGAAACCACAACACCAAATATAACGTGGTTCACCCCCAGTGTAGGGGCTATGTCCACAAACTGTGTTTTATTCAACTTGATACAAAACCACAGTTTGATCTGCGCACTCAGCTGCAGATCCCTTCAGTCCTTAACAGCCGCGCACACAGTAGCAGGCCTCTATGCACACAGCTGCAGATCTTTTCTCAATCTTCTTACAAAAACCCTCTGCGCACACAGCTACAAAGGTCATCCACGCACACAGCTGGGACTTAACCTTTCCTTACAAAATCAACCTTATCTTCACCTTAACCTTTCTTACATCATAAAACCTAACCTTTCTTATTTACACAAGTGCCTATTTATAGCGCACTGTTTACAAAAACATGGATTCAATACCATGGGCACCCAAAACCCTAACCCTGGTCTTAAGCCGCGGGTTTATTACAATAGAAGACTTTGATTTAACCCCCGATACCCCTAAGACTATTTTCAGTCAAACCCGCGGAGTTACCCATCTTAAGGACCGTTGAGGTGCGTGCCCTAACAGGCACCTAAGACTCACCAGTGTCCCATCCCAGGACACTTATCTGCTCAACTGGTGGTAACATTTGCTTGGTGAAGACATTATGCGCTGGTTCCTGGAGACCTTCCTTCTAGTGGCTGCCTGCCTGCTTCTTTCTGCTGCTTATTATTGGCATGGACTAAGGCCTTGTGGGTCCATATGCAACCCCATCCTTTGGTTGGGTTGGCGATACTTAACCTTCCACAGCTTGGGGTCCCCTGGAATTGTGTGTCAAGCTGCATAAGACACACAGCTGCCATGGTTCTGCTATGCCGAAATATTTCAGGGTGGGGCTCGCTAGAATCGTTTGGCGAGGTCTTATGGCCGTCATGGCTCCATGCTAGAGCAAATTTGTGCCTTCCTTTGCCTAGTTTAGAGCAAACTTCTGCCTGCCTGTGTACCTAAGCCGAATACGACTGTACTGGAAGGTTACTCAAAAGGTTATGCAATCCTCTTTCTCTGAACTCTCGTACTAACTCCTGGACATCACAATTGTTTGACATGGCTCCAGTCAAGCAAACTCCATGAAGTGCTTCGAGGAAGATTCCACAAGCCAATGTAGCTTACTTATAGAATTCTATTACAGAATATGTCATCATAGTGTAGTAATGACATCAAATCTGCTTGCATACCATAAATCTCGCTACACCCGACTTGAGATTTTCTTGAAATCTCATAATTACAGTTATGAAGAGTAGCTCATGTGCCGCCGCCGCCAAATGTATTTTGTCCCATCCATCTCATCCTAGGCTGTGACACGGTTCCAACCTACGACATAACAACCTCTTTCCCCTTCGTCACAGGGTGAACCTGCGTCCCCTGACCAACCTTTGGCTTCCCATATGACATTCCCCGGTTTGACGAGAAGCTATGCGGGATACGTAAAGTTTTCTTTCTTAGTGCTACCTTCAAGCCTGAGGACTTGGCCTGTCCCTGTACTTCTTTAGACGACTCCGATTTATCATAGACGGAAAGAGCTCGCCATTTAACTTAGCTAGTTGGACTGCGCCCCCATCAGTAACTTTATGGACTATAGACGGTCCCTTCCAATGTGTTTTAAACTTTCTGGGGAACTTCATAAATTTGCTATCATAGAGGAGCACAAGATCACCCTGCTGAAATTGTTTCTTCTTAATGTGTCTGTCATGCCATGCTTTTTCTCGAGCTTTCTGCACCTATTGCTGGAAACCTGCAATAAATCTATCCTCCTCAAGTTCTAATATCTGTTTCAGTCTCTCTGTTATTATGGCTGGGTCATCCATCTCGGTGAAAGCAGAGATTCTGAGACCGGGAACAATGTATTCCATAGGCATGACGGCTTCTTGCCCATAAACTAATCGGAAAGGTGTATGGCCTGTCAATTTTTTGTAAGTAGTTCTGTAAGCCCATAGTACTGCGGGAATGCGAAGATCCCAATCATCTCTATTAGCATTACAAATATTTGTCAAAGCATGTTCCAGGATCTTATTAAAAGTTTCGACAGTCCCATTAGCTTGTGGATGATAGGCTGTACTTTTCTGATGGTATACTTGAAATTCTTCAGTCAGCACTGCAATGGTTTTATTTAAGAAATGTGATCCTTGATCGCTCATAAGGACGTGAGGACACCCAAACCTGGACAAGATGTGATCGAAGATAAATTGCGCAGCTGTAGTAGCGCTACAGTTCTTGACCGGTTGGGCTTCATCCCAACGGGTAAGGTAGTCAGTTGCTGTAATAATATATCTCGCACCAGATTTCTTTGCGGGGGGGTTTGATGGGGCCAACAAAGTCAATGGCCCATTTGTCAAAATCCTGTAAGGTTACCTGCGGAACTAGGGGCATTTCATCCCTCCGAGATGGTTTGCCTGTCCTCTGACAGACATCGCAGCTGTGGCAATATTCTCTTGCATCCTTGTGAACGGTGGGCCAACATAAGCCAGCTGTCAAAATCTTCTGTGCTGTAGCTTTCCCTGCATAATGACCTCCTGCTGCACCAGAATGTGCCTCAACCAGAATCAAAGTCGTTCATGCTCCAAAACACACCTGCGCAGTATTTCATCTGGTCCCATTTTGTACAGCTGGCTGGATATTAGGGTGAAGTCCACCGCCCGCACTACCAGATGCTTTTTCTGTTGTGTGGTCATTTCAGCAGGTGGAAACCCTGTAGACAAGTACTGAGCAATATCCTGGAAGTAGTCATCGACTATCTGGATGACAAATAGCTGCGCGTCAGGGAGGCCCTCATCCAAACTGGTGGGTTCTTCACCTGACTCGAGCCTCGACAAGAGGTCCGGTCCTAGGTTCAGTTTCCCAGGCTTAACTATGATTTCAAAGTCATATTCCTGGAACAGAATCAGCCATCTGCATATTCTTCCTCCTAGCACTGGCTTATTAACGAAATATCTCAAAGTAGAATGGTCAGTAAACATCTTAAAATGTGATCCTAGCAGATAATGTTGAAACTTCTGTAATGCATACACCATAGCAAGGCCTTCCCGCTCGGTTGTAGTATAATTTTTCTCTGTAGTGGATAATTTTCTACTGGCAAAAGAAATAGGGTGGTCGATCTGTCCTGCTCCTGGTTGAGCCAATACCACCCCGAGAGCAATGGAGGATGCGTCAACATGCACATGAAATTCTTTGTTCCAGTCCGAAAATACTAGAATAGGGGCAGTAACCATTTTTTTCTTCAGAATATCTAAGCTGGCCTGGCACTCCGATGTCCATTCGAACTTATTATCTTTCTTCAACTGCCTTTCCATCGGAGCGGTAATTTGAGCATATCCTTGGATGAATTTTCTGTAGTAACCAGTGTGACCGAGTGTCGTACGTAGTTGTTTGACGGACTTCGGGGGTGGCAGATTTACAATAATAGCTATCTTCGCAGGATCCATCATCAATCCCTGCTTACAGACAACATGACCAAGGAGAATTCCAAAAGGGGCACAAAAGATACACTTTTTTAGATTCAAAGCAATCTGGTGCTGTCTACACTTATTTAACATAAGTCTCAAACTAGTGAGGTGATCTTTTACTAGCCCAAAAATAGTCCAATCATCAAAATACACTTCTAAGAATTTATGTATATATTCCTTGAACGCAGAGATGATGACCCTAGAAAATATAGCAGGTGCATTCTTCAGCCCAAAGGGCATGACAGTATACTGAAAGGACCCCATTTCGGTAGCAAATGTTGTCTTATGCCGGTCTTCTAGAGCAATTCGGATCTGATGGTAGCCAGAAAACCCATCAGTGAAAGAGTATATTTCTTGGCCTCCAACATTGTCGAGCACTTCATCTATAAAGGGGGTAGGAAAGGGATCATGCAGACAGGCATCATTTCATTTCCTAAGGTCAACACAGGTGTGGATTTCACCCTTAGTCTTCTTCTCCTGGACCACCATAGGACTGACCCACTTAGATTCTTCAACAGGCTCGATTATTCCTGCGGCTAGCATCTTATCCAGCTCCACCTTAACCTTTTCTTTATACTTTGGATTCAATCTATAAGGCCGTTGTTTCAGAGGTTTTGCATCAGGTTTCAAAGGGATCTTCATTACCCCAATATCGCCCAAGATACCCTTCATTTCGGAAAACTTTGTTGGAAAAAGATCTTGGTACTCGTGGAGAAGTTGGGTTACCTTACTGACCATTTCATCATCCCAATAGTCACCAATTGTGGCGAGCTTAGGCTGGTCTTCAGAGCCAATGTTAACTGTACATGTCTTCAGGGGCTGATTTACTTTTGGGCCTTCGATGACTGGTCCTTGCACATCGCAGCATCCTTCTGACTCAGGGATAGCGATATTGCGCGGGTCCTCATCCTCCTCAATGGCAAAGTTATAACATTCTAGGGCGTGGGCTTCCTGCACTGTCCAATCCGGTCGCTGTTCGACTAGTTCTTGGTCATCAAAGACCTTGGTATGGATAATCCTGATAGCTGCATCTAGAGCTGGGCAGACATCATTAGTAGAAAAAGTATGTATAAAACTATGGACAAGACAGTCCCAACTTACATTATCTAGGCGAAGTTCTGCTTCCTCGTACCAGGTCTGAGCTATCGGTGCCAGGGTATGGACGAATCGATGTACCCATTCATTATGAGGTACATACCTCCACGCTTCATAGCAGTTTGCCAAATGTGCTTGTGGACTAGATTTTCCATCGAACTTGCTTCGCACCTCTTCAGGTTGGCCCTTAAATCTCAATCGAAGGAGCCTCTGACAGGCTTCCCAGTTAGGAATATGTGGCTTATGGCTCTTCCACCATCTGGCAGCTGAGACTCTGAGTGCTGACTCCAGGGAATTCATTTTCTATGGTTTCGATATCTGACCTAAGAATTGTACAATAAATGGGTCAGGGTCTGTTGAACCATCAAAAGTAGGGAGAGCGCTTGGTTGTGAGCTAAGCCATCTGAGAGATTTAGTAGGTCTGGTACTATTATGGCCATGGATCTCACATAATCGGTTCTGCCAACTCTGTAAGTCATCCTCCGGGTTGGTCATACAGGAGCTACCAGACTCCCAATCTACGGTAGGAGGATCCTCAGAACCTCTGTCCTGCGTGGTGATAGTGTAGATGTGCTCTACATCATCCTGATCCTTTTGTCGGAGTGGTTCTGTGTACCGTTCCCCCTATGAGGGATCCAGGGGTAGGATGACTCTCAAGTCTTTCCCTTCAAAGATCATCTGTCGCCTCTTTAGGTCAATAACTGCAGCATTTTCCATTGCCCATTCAATTCCTAACAAGGCTTGGTAGGGGTCGCTGTCATCAATGATCTCAATTACTTCGAAGTCCACGATAGTACTGCCCCCGGCAATATCTGTTTGGACACTCAGGAAACTTCCTAGAGGCACAATCCTTTGCTGGTTGGCTAGCCGCAACTGGATAGGGGACCAGGCAAGGGGGGGTTTTCCCATGTGTTCCCAGGTTTGTTTAGTTAACACATTTACGTCGGACCCTAAGTCCAAGATAACATCAGTCAGATGATATGCCCCTATCTGAGCATTCATTCTCATTTCCCTGCCAGTTCTGTTCACTCTATGAACAGTTTTGTCTTGAACAGAACTGTGGGGAGGTCCGCAGGAAGCAATGACTTCTTGTAGCTTAGTCAGAGCATCCTGATCTCATAACAGTTTGAGTCAACTCTGTAAAAAGGAGGATAAGGTACTTACGTTATCCCGTGGGGCTTCCTGGGGCCGCGAAGATAGTTGCTGAGATTGTATGGGTGTAACGGATGTGCTAGGGCCCGCAAAATCTTGCTTAGCTTCCATAAATGTCTCTCTTTCTCTTGTGATATCAAATGCTGGGATTTTCACAGGGGCCTTACGAACCCGAGCGTCGGTGGGCTGTATTTCTGTATCCAGTGGGTGTGTCGTAGCTCCACTCCGTGTGACAACATTGATAGTTGCGGCAGGTCTGGGCTCAACTGAAATCATCTGGATATTCCGCGTGGGGGCACTCTGTCGTGCCTGAATCTTGGCTATGAGACGCAGACACTGCTTAATCACATGATCTACTACGCGACAATATCGACATGTCATAGTAGGGTTCCAATAGTCACGAGCCAAATGCCCAGCTTGGTTAAAATTGTAACATACCAACTGGCCTCGGCCTCTGCCGGCCATACCACCACGGCCTCCAGATGAACCTCTACCAGAGGCACCCCCCTGGTAGCCATAGCTATCACTATTGGGGCCGTCATTACGCACTCGGTAGGAATCATAGGTGCGGCACTCATCCTCATTATGACCTACGGACTTGCAGAAATTATAGTAGGGGTTCTTAGGTCCCTGTCCGTACCGTTGCAGCAGGTGACAGTTCTTGGGTCGGTGCTGACCTGTTGTTCTGCAGAGCTCACAATATAGAACTTGTGGTGGGAATGGGTCCGACGCACCTATACGCAGGTACTTGCCTACCAGGGGGCACTGTTCCTTGTCGTGGCCTTCGGTCCGACATTGCGTACACCAAACCTCTTCACGATCGGTTTTTCCATTTTTCATCTCGCGAAGTTCCAGGGCCATAGTGGCTAGCTGCGCTTGGATTTGAGCAATACCAGAATCATCTCCGACACGGGTAGTCTCCAGCTTCATTGTGATTTCCAGAGCCTCTTGCTGGTCAGCAACCTTCTGTTGCATGAGCGGTGTTCTGATATGTGGTAATAATGCCGCAATAAACCATTCCTTGTGCTGCGCAGGACTAATGGTAAAGCTGACTTGGTCTAGTAGAACTTTGAATCTCTGGTCAAAGTCCCACATGAATTCACCACGCCGCTGTTGAATCTCTTTGAGCTCAGTGATGCTCTGTGATTCTGACTTAGGCTTCTTAAATTATTTGGTGAGGGCTGCCTTAATCTGATCTAAAGTGGGGTTCTGAATACTGGAGAATTTCATGAACCAGGTCAAAGCCCAGTCCCGAAAAGAATTAATGAGCTGCACGGTTCGCACATCCTGGTCTGTAATATTCTTCGCGTTCCATACCGCTTCACATAAGAACCAGAACTGTTCGGGGTCTTCGGATCCCGTGCCTTTGAAGATGGGCAACTTAATATCATCAGCTAGGTGGGCCATGGTAGTTCCAGGAGGGGGACAGGAGGTTGAGGGGGAGGGAGTTACAGGGACAGACTAGCCTGTGGCCGGAATACTTGCACTTGGTTGACTGTCAGACTGCGACGGAATTTCAGGGGTAACAGGGCTTCGCTGCGGGGTGACAGGGGGGTTTCCACGTGAATGGCTTTTCTCAGAGCCTGACTCTTCAGAATTTACAGGGGAATATGCGGTAGCCTGACCTAGGGAATAGGTGTCACAATCTCGTTTGTACCTTTTTCCACTTCGCAGCAAACCACTTTGCTCGTCGAAGGTATTATCACTTGCAAACATATGTTAGTACGACAAATCTAGCAGTCTGATTCAAACCACAATATACCCTTTTCAGCGAATAGTATTTTAATTCACAAGCTGAATGAATTCAAAAACTTACCACGGGGCCATTTGAAGAATTGCCATTCAGCTTCACTGAAGGAGGTACTTGTGTTAATGGAAAACTCTGTTACAAAAGCTTCCAATGTGCGCGTCATCCAGAAATCAACAGCGTGGGATACCTCGTTGTTCACGTGTGGCACAAGATTGACCCTTGTGGGGGTCCACGTGGGAATCTGTCGATCTTGGAAGTTCGTCCTTATTTCTGTTAACCTAGATAACCACTGGTGCAACTCTATGTGGATACTACTAAAAAAAATTTCATAAGCATCACAAAAAACATACCTTTGTAAAAAGTCACGTGCGCTACAACGCGAATTTGTGTTCTCTTGTTGCGCGAATTGCAGAGAAGTCTCAGCAAACCAATCACCGATTTTCGTCACAGAGGGCCTCCAGGACATAGCCCTCGAGGTACAACGTAAACCCCTCTTAAGCAGATACTGAGTTCAATCGGCAACAGAACCAATTTGTTGGGCAATAGGGCAGACCCAAGTTTAATCCTTTTATGTCGCACCAACAAAAGACCCAATGTGTTTGCCCTTTCGGCAACAACCTGCGCACAGGTTGCAGTCTCACCCGAAACAGCAATGGGGTGCCGCAGAATCAGGTTTCTGCAAGTAAAGAGGGATATTACTGTACCTTAGCCTTTACTAACTTATTAATCAACAGTTACACAACTTTGTCATTCACTTTTATACTACTTTGCAGATAGATAAACAATCGTGACTTGCGCAACCCACTACAGGGAATTCACAACGAAGCTTGTTATTAGCAGTGATCTAAGTTATCAATTGTATACAATTATTAATGCATAAAAGACAGCAGAAATAAAAACAACAAAATAAAACACAACACCAAATATAACGTGGTTCACCCCCAGTGTAGGGGCTACGTCCACAAACTGTGTGTTATTCAACTTGCTACAAAACCACAGTTTGATCTATGCACTTAGCTGCAGATCCCTTTAGTCCTTAACAGCCACGCACACAGTAGTAGGCCTCTGCGCACACAGCTGCAGATCTTTTCTCAATCTTCTTACAAAAACCCTCTGCGCACACAGCTGCAGAGGTCGTCCACGCACACAGCTGGGACTTAACCGTTCCTTACAAAATCAACCTTATCTTCGCCTTAACCTTTCTTACATCATAAAACCTAACCTTTCTTATTTACACAAGTGCCTATTTATAGCGCACTGTTTACAAAAACATGGATTCAATACCATGGGCACCCAAAAACCTAACCCTGGTCTTAAGCCACGGGTTTATTACAATAGAAGACTTTGATTTAACCCCCGACACCCCTAAGACTATTTTCAGTCAAACCCGCGGAGTTACCCATCTTAAGGACCGTTGAGGTGCGCGCCCTAACATATTCCAAGGGGGAGGGAATTGTAATACCCCCAATTTCGACCCGGTTGCATTAAAAGATACATGATGTATATATTGTAATTAATCGTGGTGTGGAGCTAAAGGCAAAATCCCTACCATTGATTTGGTTGTGTTATGTTTCGGTAATTGGGATTGTTGCCGATGGTATATCGTGCTATCTAACACATAATAGTTTTGGCATCATGTAAATATGAACGTTAATTAAAATGAACCTACAACCAACTACGATGGTGCAACATTAATGAAAAGGGCATGATTTTCCTAAGGTTAAGGGGGTGGGGTGTTAAACCTGGAACCCATCAGGAAAATCCATGTGTTGATCCACCACTTAAACTCATGTTTTATTTGAGGGCAGTTAATTCTGGGTAGTGGTGGGTGGCAGGATTTCCCCCACATACACTCTAGCAGTTGGTTCATTCCTTTACGTGGGTAGGAAAACCTTGGAGGATACGCTCCACTGTCCCACAACTGGATTCTTCCTTTTTTTTGGTATGGCTGACCCTCGCGCAAACATTCTCTCTTTTCCCTCTCACGCATAGTAACTTTGTGTTCTTCTTCTTCACGCAGAGAGCTAGAGAAAGGGGGATTGTCTCATGATTTTTCCTCGGCAGAAGCCATTCACGCTCAGGGACTATGTGTATCACTTCATTGTTGAATTGGGACTGTGGTTCTTTCCCTGATTTGGTAATTTGTTGTGGTTTCCCCACATTGTTCATGGTTGTGGTCTCTTTCACGTTTTGGGTTGCTGTAGGTTGACATTGAGTCGTTTTGGCCACGATAGGGCCAATAACGACTCAGGATTTGGTTTCCTCTGTCTGAGCTGTGAACTGCTTGTTTTACTGTGTGTATGCAGTGGTTGGTCTTCGGACTATTTAGAGTAGGATTTGAGGTTGGGTATGCTTAAGAATACCGGTGTTTGGGATCCACTTAGATAGATTTAGACTGCTGGATTTATTCTCCACAACCCTTGAAGAGCATTGGAAAGGGAAGTCAGGGCTTGAGGGACTATGAAGCAGAGAAAGGATTGATTCCTAGTGTTGGGTGTGTGGATGTCTTAGAAGTTAGACGAGTTCCAGTGTAGGCATCCTTAGCTCTCCATTGAGACCACCAGCTTAGCATTTAGCCTTTCCTAGCTCCTTGACGACCTGATAAACCCAACTGCATTGACTTGGCTATTTTGTGTAACCTTGGCTATGTGTAAGCCTGCTTTGACCCTTATTCCTTGGGAAATCATGCCCAACTTGGGGGTGGTAGTGTTGCTTAGAGATTTATAAGCACGCTGGACTATGGTTGGGTGGAATGTTGCAGCGACGTAGCTAGTTGTGGGATGAGATATTTATAATATAAGCATTCTTGTCCATTTTTCTTCTGCAATTACATTTATTGTTTCATGAATCATGATCAACATGTTGATGCTTGAATGTACATGTTTTATTCCACTGTATGTTGAGTAACTATGTATCCTTGTATGTTTTATGCATCTTAGCATGTTTTATGTTTTAATCATTTTATTCAGCTTTATATGTACGTTCATGTTCATGGGGCTATTTCCCTGGATGTTTTGGCAGCGTCCTCTTCGCCGGTCGGAGTGTCGGGGATGTTACAAATATTCCTATTCCTGACATGATTCACCTACACAAACAAAATGGAGATATTATATATACTGATCTATTGAAGGAAACACTGAAAGTGTCCAAGATATAGTCCAATAAAATAAAATTTGAGATCCATCTCAAGAAAGAAAAAGTAGAAAATAAAACTCACCAACAATAGATTAAAAAGTTACAAACTAACTTGTTGGCTATTGAAAGTCAAGTAGACAAAGGGGTTGCAACCCAAAAGCTATTGAATAAGAAGGAAAAAAATAGTCAATTGTTAAAGAAAAAGATAAATATTTCCTCTACTGAGCTCATACATGATTCTGATCTAATAGAGCTGGAAAATAAGATAGAAACATTAACTGGTGAATTAAATGACTACAAGGAAAAGCTGCTGAAATTTGTTGATTTGAAGAAATAGTGGGAAAGATACATGTCCCTTTTGGTTGAAAGTGAGAAGACTCTGAAGGACAAACATGATGAATTGGAAAATAAATTGCAAGAAAAAGAAAAGGAACTTGAAGGTAGAATAATTTTCAGGTTCTGTAGAATCAGGTGAACAATATCTTCTTCAGGCCATGTCACAAGTAAGTTTCAAAGAGTTGGAGATTGTTGGATCAAGGAATCAGAATAATACTATTTAGAAAGTCTAGATTTGAAAAGGGAACATGAAAGGAAATCTTGGGAAGCTAAATGTAAAGAGTTATCAAAATAGGTTACGACACAATTGCCTGTACAAGGGGCCAAGCATATAATATGGTATGCACTTATATATGAGAAAACTAAATTGGTACCCTATCTCGACTTCATTTTAAACAAATAAATTGTCATAAAATCATCCAAACAATGTGTAACAACTGTGAAGAAAATATTTAACAAAAATCCCATAGAGACCGGTAATAACACCATTGATTTTGTGAATGGGTTGACAGAAGATGAGTTTAAAGAAACCACTATTAAAGATATAATATCTATTATTACATGGGAAAGGAAGGTTGTAAATAAACATCATCACTTGGACATTGTTCAAGCAAAGATAGATATCATGGCACATCAGGTGAAGATGTTTTTGGATATGTTTGATCTGTTTTTTAAGAAGGTTCTTCCTTTATTTTGGGAAGAGAAAGGTAGTATGCTTTTCCGAAAAGAGTATCAGGACCATTTGATTGAATGTAGGTCATATCACACAAAATTTGCAGATATCCAACAATCACTATTAGGGAAGAAAATAGTGGACAATCTTGCAGATGACATTGCGATGATATTTGATTTTAAAGCCACATGTGCATTCTTACCAGACTTTTCATATAGATACCACATGGAGTTGCATGTGCTAGCAAAAAAAATGTCCACCTCGGACTTACCATCAGTACAACAAAAAATGGATTTAGCGTCGAATTTAGCGCTGGGTTTTAGTGTAATTTTTTCTCAATTGTGATGAACAATCTGGTACTAAACTTGGCGCTATTATACATTTTCATAAAACTCCCTCTATTGCATCTTTTTTTCCATCCTTTTTAACATCCATTTTTGCATCCATTTTTGTGCCCAATTTTTTGCATCTTTTGTTACACCTTTATTTCCGCCCAATTTTGCAACTTCTATTGCATCTTTTTTTGCGTCCTTTGTTACATCCTTGTTTGCACCCAGATTCACGCTCAGTTTTGCATCCAATTTTGCGTCTTATTTTGCTCCTAGTTTTTTATCGAGTCTTGCAGCCAATTTTGCACCACGTTTTGCATAAAATTATGTGTCCAATTCTACATCTAACGTTGCATCTAGGATTGCATCCAATTTTTGGCCCAATGTTGCGTCTAGTTTTGCATCCAATTTTACTTATAATGTTGCATCCCCATTTGCATCTAATTTTGTATCTTGTTTTACTTCTTTTTTGTATCCATGTTTGTTCCTAATGTTTCATCTCGTTTTATGTCGTATTTTGCATCTAGGTTTGCACCTAGTGTTGCATCCTAGTTGATGTCTTTTTTTGCATCTATGTTTGAGCCCAATGTTGCACCCAGTGTTGTGCCTAATGTTGTGCCTAGTTTTGCAGCCATGTTTGTATCTAATATTGCATCTAGTTTTGTTTCTAATGTTGCATCCCATCTTGCATTCAATATTACGTCTAGTTTTACATTCAATGTTTTGTCCCATCTTGCATCCAATATTGTGTCTCATTTTAAGTTTTTATTTGCGCCAAGTGTTCCTTCCATTTTTGCACCTGGTGTTACACCTAGTTTTATGTCCATCGATACACCATATTTTGTGCTCAATTTAATGTCCAATTTTACGTCTAGTTAGGAGTCCACTTTTGCATCTACTGTTGCGTTTAGTTTTGGACCTAGTATTGCATCTAGTTTTGAGTCATTAATTGTGTCTAGTGTTGAGTCTCTTTTTCCATCCAATTTTGCATTGTGTGACATCCATTTTTGTGTCCATATTTGCGTCTAACATAAGGTCGACTTTTGCATCCACTTTTGTGTTTGGTGTGACATCCACTTTTACATCTTGTTTTGCATTTAGTGTTGCATATAATATTGCATCCATCTTGCACTACTACATTTTTTACCTTTATAAATACATTCCAATATCATTAGGGCATGGAGGAATCGAACCACCAACCTCCTGCTTGTAAAATAGGCACTCTTCCATTGAGCTAGCACCCTTTAAGAATAGGGAAGAGGAGAAATATTAACACATAGATTTGATCATTTGTAATTCTAATAAAAGACAATAAGATCCAAAGACATTCAAGCTTAAAATCCAATTTAATTTTTCAAACACACTAATAAGCACAAAATATACCGTTCTTAGGAAACAAAATATCGTAAACAGTTTCGCAATCTATTAAAGTGGTCCGCAAAAGAGTCTTAGAGAACAACATAATGCATTGATGCATACCTAATAACCTAAAATTGATATGGACAAAGAATAAGGGATGTGTTTAAGAAATAGTTGTAGAATCCAATTGAGGATGTGTGTGTCGCTACATAAATTTTGTTATTCATTGTTGAGGTAATTTTGTTCAGCAATGGGATGGTAAGAGAAGAACTCATGAATGGTTACTAAAAGAAGATGCCTACAAACTAAATAGTGCTACAAACTAAAGATAAACTTGGGGAACATTTCTTAAATATTCCAAGAAGTACATATAACTCCATTATACCTACCATCTACAAAACCTGTACCTACTACAGCTTCAAAATCAACCACTATCTATAGAATAGAGACAACACATTCACATCCTAGCTAGAATAGACCATACCATAGTCATGGCCTATTAGGAGAGGGTATGCACATTCAAAAATAAGGTTTATCAACACCAGAAGAATGATGCCTAAGTGAACAGTCCAAGAGCATCCCATAGAAATGAACACAGTCTACTTTATCAACAGCAAAATGGAATTATCATGCATTCTTCATGTGCTAACAAATGGAATTCAATTCAAAGGAAATTGTGAAATTATTAGTGAGTCCAATATGACTACAACAATAATCCAGTTCAAATGATGGAGAAAAAACATTTCTTAGCTCATGTATTCTCTAGGATACTCTCATACATTGACATCTACAAGCCTGCAATGTATAATCCACCTGAATGTTTCTTCTCTGGAAAATATCTGAGCAGTCTCAACTCTATTCATTGGGTACTTTTAAAAGATTGCCTAGGTATTTTTGGGTTAGTTGTCATTTAATGAGCCACCTGCTCTGATCCCACTTTCTTGGGGGATCATGACCCCAAATATAGGGAAGTTTCCACCTGCAACTTAGGAAGTGTTTGAGGATGCTGCCACTTGTCTTTTTCCCTCCACCTAGTTCCATCCACCAGTTTGACCAGTAACCTCTTATTAACAGCTCTCCCAATGCTGTTGTCTCCACAATTTATTTATTAATAATAAAATATTCTGAATTACATTCCACTTTTGTTGACTCTGCTGAGTCATCAGTTCATACTTAGCATTAAATTTAACACAATGTCTCAGGAATATAATTAAAACAATTAACATTATTTTACAAATTTGGGGTATGTGACATACACACCCCCTTAAAATGTAACATCGTCCTCGATGTTACGTATTCTTCATCCTCTGCAACCTCCTGGAACAGATTTGGGTATACCTCCCGCATCTTACTTTCCAGTTCCCAGGTAGGCTCTTCAGGACTAAGGTGCTTCCATTGCACCTTCACCTATCCAATTGTGCGGTTCTGCAGAGTAATTTCCCTCCTCTCGATGATACAGTCTGGTTCCACCAGAATTTCTCCTTCTGGTTCTACCTGTACAACATTCCAATCAATCACATCAGTAGCATCATGAACATACTTTTTCAGAACAGAAATATGAAAAACATTATGCACTTTCAAGTTAGGTGGTAATGCTAGCTGATATGCAACTTGACCAATTCTGGATAAAATTTCAAACAGACCACAGCAACGTGCTACTAGTTTTGCACAACTCCCCAGTCTTAGGGAGCTTTTCTTTGGTTGTACCTTTATAAACACATGCTCACCTACCTGTAACTCTTTGGGAGTTCTTTTCAAATTTGCTTGGCTCTTTTGCCGATCCTGTACCACCTTCAAATATTCCTGCACTTGTTTCACAATCTATTCCATTTCTTTTAATAATTCAGGTCCTAACACCAATCTATCTACTGGATTATTCCAGGAGATAGGAGTGTTACATTTATGCCCATACAAAATTTCAAATGAACTGAACTTAGCTGATGACTGGTAGTTTTTATTATATGCAAACTCTACTAAATGCAAGTAGTCCTCCCACTTACCTGGCTGATCCTTAACATACATTCTTAACATATCTTGCAGCACCTGATTCACTCTTTCAGTCTGTCCGTCTGTCTGTGGATGGAAAGAGGTGCTGAAATTCAGTGTTGTGTTTAATCCCTTAAACAAGGACCTCCAAAAATTCCCTATGAATTTAGGATCCCTGTCTGAAATGATAACCTTAGGTAATCCATGTAACCTAAAAATATGCTTTAAAAATATATCAGCTATATTGGCAGCCTTGTAAGTAGTCTTGACAGGAATGAAATGTGCTGCTTTACTTAACTTGTCAACCACCACCATAATTGAATCATTTTGATTCTAATTTCTGGGCAATACAGTAATAAAATCCAAGCTGATTATCTCCCATTTCCAACTAGGAATAGGCAATGGTTGCAGTAAACTAGCTGGATGTTGGTGTTCGGTTTTCACTTGTTAATAGTCCAAACATCTAGCTATGTATTCAGCTACTTCAGATTTCATACTAGGCCAGAAAATTCTTTCCTTAACATGGTTACAGTCTTTTGGTAACCTGGATGTCCTGAGTAAGGTGTTTTATGAACTTCATCCAAAATCAACAACTTAACCTTAGACACATTAAGTACATACAGTTTGTCTTTAAACAATAAAAATCCATCTTTATTTAGACTATAACATTTTATTAAGCTTTCAGTAGGTTATTCTTTAGCTGTAACTTGTAATTTTTGATCAATTTCATCATGTTTTACCCCTTCTGTAAGCTGTTCATTTAAATCAGAAGCATAAGTGTTGATTGCTGCTATAAAGTTCAGCTTTGCATTTCTGCTCAAAGCATCAACCACCTTATTTTATTTTCCTTTTATGTGTTGGATTTCAAAATCATATTCACTCAAGAAGGCCAACCACCTTACTTGTCTTGCATTTAAGTTGGGCTGATCTAAAAGGTGTTTCAGTCCTTTATTATCAGTCATTAAGATAAATTTTCTGCCTATTAAATGATGTCACCACATTTTTAAGGCATGTATAACAACATCAAGTTCTAAGTCATAAGTTGCATAATTCTTTTCATTGATCTTTAACTTCCTGGACTCATAGGCAATGACATGCCCGTCTTGAGTCAGCACACCACCTAAACCATCATTACAAGCATCGGTGCATACCACAAAATCCTTATTAGGATATGCTATTCTTAGAATAGGTGCAGTTGTTAATAAGGTTTTTAATTTCTTAAAACTTTCTTCACACTTTAAGTTCCAATGGAATTTCTTGCCTTTCTTTTGCAAGGAAGTGATTGGATTAGCTATTTTTGAAAATCCTTCATTGAATCTCCGGTAATAACCGGTAATTCCCATGAATGACCTAACATCTGTTACGTCCTTTGGAACTGGCCAATCTTTGATTGCCTGAATCTTTTTAGGATCGACTGAAATCCCTTCCTTAGTCACTACATGACCTAAGTACTGGATTTCATCCTTAAAGAAATCACACTTGTTGAACTTCGCAAAGAGCTGTTACTCTCGTAGCTCTTGTAAAACTATCTGCAAGTGTTCTTTATGTTCCGCCTCATTTTTAGAGTAAATTAAGATGTCATCGATAAACACGACAACAAATTTATCTAACTATTTATGAATTATATTATTCATTAAGCACATAAAGACAGCTGGGGCATTGGTAATCCCAAATGGCATTTTGACAAATTCGTAATGTCCATACCTTGTTCTAAAGGCTGTCTTGAAGATGTCCTCATCTTTAATTCTTACCTGATGATATCCTGATCTTAGGTCTATATTTGAGAACACCGTTGCTCCATGTAGCTGATCAAACAGATCATCTATGCGGGGCAACGGATATCTATTTTTAATAGTCATCTTATTTAGTTGACGGTAATCTATGCATAGTCGCATAGTTCCATCTTTCTTTTTGACAAAGATGACCAGTGCTCCCTAAGGGGACACACTAGGTCGAATGTACTTCTTATCTATTAATTCTTTTAACTGTTATTTTAGCTCATTAAGGTCTAAAATATTCATACGATACAGAGCTTTCGAGCTAGGTACAACACCTGGCACCAGCTCAATAGTGAAATCCAGTTCCCTCCTAGGAGGTAATCCTGGAATTTCCTCTGGAAAAACATCAATAAATTCATTTAAAACAAGAATGTCTTCTATTTTTAACTTATCTTTTTCAGACTTACCTGCCTCATCTGTAATAGTTACAGCATAGGATTTACACCCTTTCCTGACTGCTCTTTTAAGTTGTAAAGCAGAAATCTGCCTAATTACAGTTTTCCTAGGAACACCTTTAAACTTTACTGGTTGTTCATTATTATTTACGCATGAAAATGTTTTATCATAATAGTTTAAAACTACCTTATGTTGCTCTAACCAATCCATACCAATCAGTAAATCATACGAGCCAAGTGGTAAAACATTAAGCTTAACTGTAGTTTTAAAATCATCCATCAGTAAAGCACATTCTTTCACATAACATGTTACCTTCCTTTTTTCCCCAATGGCTAATTGAACTAACCAGGAACTATCAAACTTTTCAACAGTCAATTTACACTTTTCCACTATCTGAGGTGAAATGTAACTAAGACTAGCCCTTGGATCAATTAAAATGGTTACTGGAGTTTGGTTAACCATACCTTCTACTTCCACCATGGAAGTCTGATAATCAGCTTGGTGATTCTCCAACGCTGCATTTATTCTGGGCATAGTCCTTGCAAGTTCTCCAATAGTCATTTCATCCTGCACAATGTGAATATTTTTGTTTGACTTTTTCCGATTTGGGCAGACCGAGGCATAGAGCGGGCCATTACATTCCCAGCAGTACTTAATAGGATCCTTTCGTTCAAAATTCTTAGTGAAATTCCCATGATTGTTTGCAACTTCCTTGCCTTTAAAGTTACTGGAATTATTAGAATTATTAGAAGAACCATTTCTATTTCCCTGGAAGTTCTTACTGTTAGAATAATTTCTGTTCTTATTCCTCTTGAAATTCTTCTGGGGTACAAATTCCTTTTTCTTGAACTCAGGCTGATTACTATTATTTTTAGCCTTCCAGTTGGCTATACCTTCTTTCTTCTTGTTCTGTTCAAAACAGAAATTTGCTTTCCTCATGGCTTCTTCTAGAGTCTTCGGGTTATCATACCCGATTCTGTCCTTGATGTGATATGGCAGACAGCTGAGAAACCACTGCACTTTAGGTTTCTCATCGACTAAATAAGGTACGTACCTTAACAAGCTTAATAATTTACTGTTTAAGTCCTTCATAGTCATGGATCCTAACTTTAATTCATAAAATTATTTAGCTCTTTCTTCATAATATTGTTCGGACAGAAATTTCTTCTTGAAGTACCTTTTAAAGGTACTCCAATTAACTTCTTTTTCCTTGATCCCCTTGACTCTTTTCAGATCTTTCCACCATATGTCTACTTTTCCATAGAGATTATAGATGGCCATTCTTGCCTTCAGCTGATTTGAATAGTTGTATATCTGAAAATACTTCCTCATCCTGGATAACCAGGACGCTGCTTCCTCCCCTTTTTCGGTCTCTCCATTGAAAGTTGGGGGCTTTATTTTTTTTAACTCCCCGGAAATCTTTTCATATGGCCTGTACTTCTTCTTTCTTTCATACAACTTAGCCTCACTACTGTCACTAGTAGTGTAATAGCTTTGTTGTTCCCTGAACCCTTCAGATGATGAACTGCTTTCAGCTTTTGCCAGCTTCATCTTTTTAGATCCTTTCTGATGGCTAACTTCCTCAGATTCGGATCTTTTTCTCCTCCCTTCAGTCTGGAATTTTTCCATTAAAATTTGGTTCAACTCTTCTTGAGTCTTCAAAATCCTCTCATTGTCCTTCTTGACTGATTCCACTTCAGTCTTCAAATCCTTTATAGTCATCATCAGCTCTGAAGAATGAGCAGTTACCTCTTCTAACATAGGTTCTCTGGACAATTGTCTTTCCTCTGTGTTTGGAGACTCCTCCTAAGCATATTATCCTAGCTTCTCGATCTCTGTCTGTTAAATTCAGAAAAGAAAGAATCTCTTGCTCTTTACATAAAACAAAATATAGGTTAGTGTATTATTTTTACTGTTCTACAGAAACTAGTTGGGCAGAATTGAGGCCTAGTATTTGAACCATGCTCGGATACCACATGTCAAAACCCCAAATTTTTCAAAAAATTTAAAGATTTGAAATTTTCATATCGTTAACGTAAATGCAGTTAAATAATCATTTAATTAGTTATATGTTACCAGCTTATTATTGGAATTCATCTTTTAGTTGTGTAGAGTGATAGAACAGTTCTTTTCAGTTTACTGACTTGTTTCTTTTTGCGACCATAAGGTGGGGCTGTCATGAAAAACTGGGCTTACTTAGCTTTCGAGCTAATGCAGAAAGTTTCTCCTGTCCTTACAGACTACAGGTAAGAAGATTGGTTGCTGCAAGTAAAAAATCTAAAGTCTTTATGTACAAGTTTGTTGCAAATCAAAGTTCAGTATGACAATAATTGCTAGGCACATATCAATGCTTACCGAGGTAAAACCGTTAACTGTTCTTCTTTCTAGTAGAGGTAGATTTATATTTCTTAATATTACTGAACTGCCTGATATCTATCAAATTTCTCAGTATGAAAATATCTTAATTAATATTGCTTACAAGTAGAATAAGAAATGGCAGGTTTGTAACATCAAAAGTTTACGTTTAATAAAGCACAATTATATTTACTTCGTAAGTGCATTAATAAGGGGGTTTACAATTTGTTGTTTCCAATTTCAAACTACCCACTGATAGGGATAAACTCATGCTGATGCACCAGGTCTCATGTACATTACCACTGAATCAAAACATACTAAAGCTTATCTTAGGTGTGATGGATAACCTACTGTACGCTGGCTATTATTCTATTCCTTAAAAGAATATATAACATGAAAGTTTCAAGATCTAACAATTACGATGATAAAACTTCTCTTCAGAGTTTAATGGCTTCACCTACATATGTGATAATTTATAATTTAAGAACATTTATTCCAGATAATGCATTCATCTAAATATTTAGTTGCTATTTCCTCTCCTAGGTATTTATCAAACATAGATAAATATGGTAAGACCAAAGGGTTAACATTATAAACATGATAATTATTATGGTTGAATATACAACCTTCTTAAAGACAACCATTAGTATACTCTATAATTATAATATAGATGTTGGTGGAATACTCATATAATTATTATTCTTACTTAACCATATGTATTATACTTCCCTCCTATAATCATGTTACAAAACTTATTCTATTTAAGACTGTAAAGTGTTAAATGACAATTTATTCATTCACCTGGATGGAAAGGTCATGAATAAGAATCATGTCCTAACAAGTTTATGGATTAAACTCTAGAGAATAAATCTTATAAACCCTTACCTCACCCATTCCAAGCTTGTATAGGGTTATGTTATGAACTTAATGCTCTTGAAATGTGTAACCTTCGATAATTTATTCACTATGTAAGAAATAACATGTATAAAGTTTCCTGGTCGCGGTACTAATCTATACCCACGATGATCATAGTGTAAAATTTGATTGTAATACATAAATGATATACCATAATGTATTCACAATGATTTGTTTAACCTTTACGTCGATATTGATCTATAATACAAGGCTTATATAAATATGTTAACGAGCTCTTATTATCTCCATGCAATGATAGGTTGACTTTGGCTGAGGATTGATGTCGAACCTTTTGAACTCAGCCAAATAATTTATAAAATCGTAATTGGTGATGGCTCATCGATACTATAGAGAAATTACCTATCGCATGCAATTATTTGCATGGAAACGTGGCTGACTGATGGCCAAGCATCGTCAGTTTAAAAGATTTGTCCCTAACCCTAACTCATTAGTCTTTCCTGACCTTTGCGTTCCTGCCATTTTTCTGCGGAGTATTCGGCTGCTCTGCTGCTAGAGTAATGCTGTGACTGTCTTGGCTTACTTCTTCTCTTGGTAACCTGTCTAGAAGCACAAAAACGGGACCTTTCCCTAGCGTTGCTGTCAGTCGTAATCCATCTGGTCTCCTTTCAAGTTTTTCATTGCCTTAGTAAATTATCCAAACCCTTACTGTAACAGCCCTACCCACCTTCTTCTTCAGTCTCCAAAACAAGGGTAGTTCTCCCATTCAGAGAGTCGTGGCTTGAGTTGTGCAGGGTACTGTGTTTTTTTGTTTTGACATTGAGTATAGCACGGCTTCAGGGTTTACCTTGTTAGTCAAGAGCTGGAACCTTCCATTGCGAGTAGTTGATGAGGTTTTGTACCGTCGTTTCCTTGCAGCTGAAGATAGACCTCCTTCTTGTGCTAGTCGCAGTGTTTACTGGTTATCAGTGTTCATCTTTTGGATGTGTTAAAGGTAAGAAAAGAACTTGCTCATTTTCTTATTATTTCACTGCACATTTCCCAGTTTATAGAACTCTTTGCCTTTAATAATATATCTAAGAGTAAGACATGGTGAATGTGCAGGTACAACTTGCCTCTCTTCTCTGTCTGCACAGTGAGTACGAGGTTGCGACGATAAGAGGCCACGGTAAGCCCTGGTTTTTCCATGGCTATTCCACCTTATGAAAACCCTTCTGGGTTAATAAGGGTTGGTTGTTGCATCCTGAAAGAACCTCATGGCTTTTGGTTGTTTTGGTTGTTTGTTCATTGTTTTTCACAGTTTGTTTAAGACCCTAGCTTTACTACAAGGCTCTTCGGCTTCGGCCGTGAGTGTATATTTTGTTTTGTATATATTACTGTGTTTAAAGTAAAAGAACAGGCCGTAAGCCTCCATATGTAATTTCTTAGTACGGTCGTGAGTTATTATTACTGAACTGGGTTTTACAGTCATTATTTTTGTATATTCTGAATGAATAGGGTTTTTACCCTAAATTGAAGCTATAAACTATCCATACAATTTTCTATAATTTATTTACAGTACAGTTCTAAAACATTTAGTTAAAAAAAAATATAAAATGTGTAAGCTCAGCCTTACGAGCCCTTCTGAGTTTGGATACCTTTGATTCCTGTAGATTTGATAAAATACTTAATTTACTTTTTGCAAAATACTTATGGTATTAGCAGGTAGGGTTTTCCTGTACATTAGTAATATAGTTAAGCTCGAAGTTGAGCATTCTGTTACTCTGTTATTAGCTTACTATTGACTATGTCCTTGAATTTTTACTCTTATTATTTCCTTTATAAAATTACTGTCAAGGATTCTGTACTTGGTTTAAACCTTGAGTTACTAGTTATTTAAGAATTTGTAAGTGTTAACTTATAGTTTATATCCTTCAATTTATATAGGATCTTTATATTTTTATTTTATTTTTATAATGTTCGTAAGTACTATTTATTACCTTGTAGTACATAAACTATAATTAGTTCCAGTTTTTAATTAGTATAAGAAGAACATTACCTTTAGTTCAACCATGTTAATACTCAAGAATGTAATAAAAGTTTATCATTCTTAATATAATAAAGATAATATCTCTCCTGAGAGTACCAATATTTCCATGGTTAATATTTAGTTTATTTTATATCATTCTATTATTTATTTCTTGTACCAATTATGCTAAATACTTAATAAAGTTCTGTAAATATTTAGTTTATCTTATTAGTTACGATATTTATATATACAAGAGAAAACAATTAACACTATCTAAATACTATCTCTTAAACATATATGTAGTAGCATTTGATTAAAATTTATGAAAGATAGATTCATAATTCTAAATATTATTCTAGCTTAGTTCAAATAAGAAGCAAAAATAATGGAAAGATTACATTACTCATATTACATAAAATTTAATCAGTTTGTTTGACAGTAGAATCTAGTCCATATTATCTAATCCTACTTCCAGTTCTGTTATTAAACATATAATAGCACAGTTATTCTAATCTAGAAGAAAGAAACTGTATGGTATAACAGTAGATAAATCTAGTCTAATCCTACTCTAGAGCGATTATTATACTCTTCTATTTATTCTTTACAAATAATAGAATTACTGAAAGTAAAATACTATACAAGGAAATAGTTTTTAACTAGGAACTCATACAACTGTCAGTAAAATATCTTTTCTGAAAATAGATAAGGAAACAAACTACTACTCTGCAATCTCATCATGCTATCCTTATTTAAATTTTACCCCTGTGCTGGAGTACAGTCTGGTAGACCTAGATTTGGAAAAACATAGTGGGTCTTTATTTTTTATTAAAAGATTCTATTACTGATAAACTAAACACATTTTACATCACTAAACTAGTTAACTCTTATATCATAAACTACAAACATAACTTTCAACCATTCACAATTATTAATCAAAGACAGTTAAGTGATAGAACCTGTTGGAACTTTGGACAACAGTAGCAATGGGAGGCCGTTCCTTCCTACCAACTCCTAGAGAGCGCTCAAACAGTGACTCCTCATGACCCCCGAGCTTGCTTTGGTCTCCCTGGCTGGAACTAGGTGCAGTAGTAATAAAATACCAGTCTTCAACACTCAGTATCAAATCTGAACTTATCAGTACGTTCTCCCAGCTAACAAGCTGTAATAAACCAAGTTACTGCAGCAATCCTCTCAAAAAAACTTCGTTACTGTTTTCCCTTTTTCCCCAAATGAATTTCCTGAGTAGCTTTCCACCTGAATGTTTCTTCTCTGAAAAATATCTGAGTAGTCTCACCTCTATTCATTGTGTACTTTTAAAAGATTGCCTAGGTCTTTTTGGGTTAGTTGTCATTTAATGAGCCACCTGCTCTGATCCCACTTTATTGGGGGATCATGACCCCAAATATAGGGAAGTTTCCAACTGCAACTTAGGAAGTGTTTGACAATGCTGCCACTTGTCTTTTTCCCTCCACCTAGTTCCATCCACCAGTTTGACCAGTAACCTCTTATTAAAAGCTCTCCCAATGATGTTGTCTCCACAATTTATTTATTAATAATAAAATATTCTGAATTACATTCCATTTCTGTTGACTCTGCTGAGTCATCAGTTCCTACTTAGCATTAAATTTAACACAATGTCTTAGGAATATAATTAAAACAATTAACATTATTTTACAAATTTGGGGTATGTGACATACACACCCCGTTAAAATGTAACATCATCCTCGATGTTACTTATTCTTCATCCTCTGCAACCTCCTAGAACAGATTTGGGTATACCTCCCACATCTTACTTTCCAGTTCCCAGGTAGCCTCTTCAGGACTAAGGTGCTTCCATTGCACCTCAACCTGTCCAATTGTGCAGTTCCGCAGAGTAATTTCCCTCCTCCCGAGGATACAGTCCAGTTCCACCAGAATTTCTCCTTCTGGTTCCACCTGTACAACATTCCAATCAATCACATGAGTAGCATCATGAACATACTTTTTCAGAACAGAAATATGAAAAACATTATGCACTTTCAAGTTAGGTGGTAATGCTAGCTGATATGCAACTTGACCAATTCTGAATAAAATTTCAAACGGACCACAGTAACGTGGTGCTAGTTTTGCACAACTCCCCAGTCTTAGGTAGCTTTTCTTTGGTCGTACCTTTATAAACACATGCTCACCTACCTGGAACTCTTTGGGAGTTCTTTTCAAATCTGCTTGGCTCTTTTGCCGATCCCGTGCCACCTTCAAATATTCCTGCACTTGTTTCACAATCTGTTCCACTTCTTTTAATAATTTAGGTCCTAACACCAATCTATCTATTGGATTATTCCAGGAGATAGGAGTGTTGCATTTATTCCCATACAAAATTTCAAATGGAATGAACTTAGCTGATGACTGGTAGTTTTTATTATATGCAAACTCTGCTAAATGCAAGTAGTCCTCCCACTTACCTGGCTGATCCTTAACATACATTCTTAACAGATCTTGCAACACCCGATTCACTCTTTTAGTCTATCCGTCTGTCTACGGATGGAAAGAGGTGCTGAAATTCAGTGTTGTGTTTAATCCCTTAAACAAGGACCTCCAAAAATTCCCTATGAATTTAGGATCCCTGTCTAAAATGACAACCTTAGGTACTCCATGTAACCTAAAAATCTGCTTTAAAAATATATTAGCTATATTGGCAGCCTTGTAAGTAGTCTTGACAGGAATTAAATGTGCTACTTTACTTAACTTGTCAACCACCACCATAATTGAATCATTCTGATTCTGATTTCTGGGCAATCCAGTAATAAAATCCAAGCTGATTATCCCCCATTTCCAACTAGAAATAGGCAATGGTTGCAGTAAACCAGTTGGATGTTGGTGTTCGGTTTTCACTTGTTGACAGTCCAAACATCTAGCTATGTATTCAGCTACTTCAGATTTAATATTAGGCCAGAAATATTCTTTCCTTAACATGGTTACAGTCTTTTGGTAACCTAGATGTCCTGAGTAAGGTGTTTTATGAAATTCATCCAAAATCAACAACTTAACCTTAGACACATTAGGTACATACAGTTTGTCTTTAAACAATAAAAATCCATCTTTATTTATACTATAACCTTTTATTAATCTTTCAGTAGGTTCTTCTTTAGCTGTAACTTGTAATTTTTGATAAATTTCATCCTGTTTTACCCCTTCTATAAGCTGTTCATTTAAATCAGAAGCATAAGTGTTGATTGCTGCTGTAAAGTTCAGCTTTGCATTTCTGCTCAAAGCATCAGCCACCTTATTTTCTTTTCCTTTTATGTGTTGGATTTCAAAATCATATTCACTCAACAAGGCCAACCACCTTGCTTGTCTTGCATTTAAGTTGGGCTGATCTAAAAGGTATTTCAGTCCTTTATTATCAGTCATTAAGATAAATTTTCTTCCTATTAAATGATGTCGCCACATTTTTAAGGCATGTACAACAACAACAAGTTCTAAGTCATAAGTTGCATAATTCTTTTCATGGATCTTTAACTTCCTGGTCTCATAGGCAATGACATGCCCGTCTTGAGTCAGCACACCGCCTAAACCATCATTACAAGCATCGGTGCATACCACGAAATCCTTATTAGGATCTGTTATTCTTAGAATAGCCACAGTTGTTAATAAGGTTTTTAATTTCTTAAAACTTTCTTCACACTTTAAGTTCCAATCGAATTTCTTTCCATTATTTTGGAAGGAAGTGATTGGATTAGCTATCTTTGAAAAGCCTTCAATGAATCTCTGGTAATAACCAGTAATTCCCATGAATGACCTAACATCTGTTACGTCCTTTGGAACTGGCCAGTCTTCGATTGCCCGAATCTTTTTAGGATCGACTGAAATCCCTTCCTTAGTCATTACATTACCTAAGTACTGGATTTCATCCTTAAAGAAATCACACTTGCTGAACTTCGCAAAGAGCTGTTGCTCTCGCAGCTCTTGTAAAACTATCCGTAGGTTTTCTTTATGTTCCGCCTCATTTTTAGAGTAAATTAAGATGTCATCGATAAACACGAAAACAAATTTATCTAAGTATTTATGCATTATATTATTCATTAAGCACATAAAGACAGCTGGGGCATTAGTAAGCCCAAATGGCATTACGACAAATTCGTAATGTCCATACCTTGTTCTGAAGGTTGTCTTGAAGATGTCCTCATCTTTAATTCTTACCTGATGATATCCTGATCTCAGGTCTGTCTTTGAGAACACCGTAGGTCCACGTAGCTGATCAAACAGATCATCTATGCGGGGAAATGAATATCTATTTTTAATAGTCATCTTATTTAGTTGACGGCAATCTATGCATAGTCGCATAGTTCTGTCCTTCTTTTTGACAAAGATGACCAGTGCTCCCCAAGGGGACACACTAGCTCGAATGTACTTCTTATCTATTAATTCTTTTAACTGTGATTTTAGCTCATTAATTTCTAAAATATTCATACGATACAGAGCTTTCAAGCTAGGTATAGCACCTGGCACCAGCTCATTAGTGAAATCCAGTTCCCTCCTAGGAGGTAATCCTGGAATTTCCTCTGGAAAAACATCAGTAAATTCATTTAAAACAGGAATGTATTCTATTTTTAATTATTTTTTTCAGACTTACCTACCTCATCTGTAATAGTTACAGCATAGGCTTTACACCCTTTCCTGACTGCTCTTTTAAGTTGTAAAGCAGAAATCTGCCTAATTACAGTTTTCCTAGGAACACCTTTAACCTTTACTGGTTGTTCATTATTATTTACGCACGTAAATGTTTTATCATAACAGTTTAAAACTACCTTATGCTACTCTAACCAATCCATACCAATCAGTAAATCATACGAGCCAAGTGGTAAAACATTAAGCTTAACGGTAGTTTTAAAATCATCCATCAGTAAAGCACATTCTTTCACATAACATGTTACCTTCCTTTTTGCCACAGTGGCTAATTGAACTAACTCGGAACTATCAAACTTTTCAACAGTCAATTTACACTTTTCCACTATCTGAGGTTAAATGTAACTAAGACTAGCCCCTGGATCAATTAAAATGGTTACTGGGGTTTGGTTAACCATACCTTCTACTTCCACCAGGGAAGTCTGATAATCATCTTGGCAGTTCTCCAACGCTGCATTTATTCTAGGCATAGTCCTTGCAAGTTCTCCAATAGTCATTTCATCCTACACAGTGTGAATATTGTTGTTTGAATTTTTCTGATTTGGGTAGACCGAGGCATACTGCGAGCCATTACATTCCCAGCAGTACTTAACAGGCTCCTTTCGTTCAAAATTCTTAGTGAAATTCCCATGATTGTTTGCAGCTTCCTTGCTTTTAAAGTTACTGGAATTATTAGAATTATTAGAAGCACTATTTCTATTTCCCTGGAAGTTCTTACTATTAGAATAATTTCTGTTCTTATAACTCTTAAAATTCTTCTGGGGTACAAATTCATTTTTCTTGAACTCAGGCTGATTACTATTCTTTTTAGCCTTCTAGTTGGCTATACCTTCTTTCTTCTTGTTCTGTTCAAAACAGAAATTTGCTTTCCTCATGGCTTCTTCTAGAGTCTTCGGGTTATCATACTCGATTCTGTCCTTGATGTGATATGGCAGACAACTGAGAAACCGCTGCACTTTAGGTTTCTCATCGACTAAATAAGGTACATACCTTAAGAAGCTTAAGAATTTACTATTTAAGTCCTTCATAGTCATGGATCCTAACTTTAATTCATAAAATTATTTAGCTCTTTCTTCATAATATTGTTCGGACAGAAATTTCTTCTTGAAGTACCTTTTAAAGGTACTCCAATTAACTTCTTTTTCCTTGATCCCCTTGACTCTTTTCAGATCTTTCCACCATATGTCTACTTTTCCAGAGAGATTATAGATGGCCATTCTTGCCTTCAACTGATTTGAATAGTTGTATATCTGAAAATACTTCCTCATCCCGGATAACCAGGACTCTGCTTCCTCCCCTTTTTCGGTCTCTCCGTTGAAAGTTGAGGGCTTTATTTTTTTAAACTCCATGGAAATCTCTTCATATGGCCTGTACTTCTTCTTTCTGTCATAAAACTCAGCCTCACTACTGTCACTAGTAGTGTAATAGCTTTGTTGTTCCCTAAACCCTTCAGATGATGAACTGCTTTCAGCTTTTGCCAGCTTCATATTTTTAGATACTTTTTGATGTCTAACTTCCTCAGATTTGGATCTTTTGCTCCTCCCTTCAGTCTGGAATTTTTCCATCAAAATTTGGTTCAACTCTTCTTGAGTCTTCAAAATACTCTCATTGTCCTTCTTGACTGATTCCACTTCAGTATTCAAATCCTTTATAGTCTACATCAGCTCTGAAGAGTGAGCAATTACCTCTTCTAACATAGGTTCTCTGGACAATTGTCTTGCCTCTGTGTTTGGAGACTCCTCCTGAACATATTCTCTTAGCTTCTCCATCTTTGCGTGTTAAATTCAGAAAAGAAATAATCTTCTGCTCTTTACATAAAACAAAATATAGGTTCGTCTATTATTTTTACTATTCTACAGAAACTAGTTGGGCGGCATTGAGGCCTAGTATTTGAACCATGCTCGGATACCACATGTCAAAACCCCAAATTTTTCGAAAAATTTAAAAATTTGAAATTTTCATATCGTTAACGTAAATGCAGTTAACTAATCATTTAATTAGTTATATGTTACCAGATTATTATTGCAATTCATCTGTTAGTTGTGTAGAGTGATAGAACAGTTCTTTTCAGTTTACTGACTTGTTTCTTTTTGCGACCATAAGGTGGGGATGTCATGAAAAACTGGGCTTACTTAGCTTTCAAGCTAATGCAGAAAGTTTCTCCTGTCCTTACAGATTACAGGTAAGAAGATTGGTTGCTGCAAGTAAAAATTCTAAAGTCTTTATGTACAAGTTTGTTGCAAATCAAAGTTCAGTAAGACAATAATTGCTAGGCACATATCAATGCTTACTGAGGTAAAACCGTTAACTATTCTTCTTTCTAGTAGAGGTATATTTATATTTATTAAGATTACTGAATTGCCTAATATCTATCAAAGTTGTCAGTATCAAAAGATTTTAATTAATATTGCTTACAAGTAGAATAAGAAATGGCAGTGTTGTAACATCAAAAGTTTACGTTTAAGAAAGCACAATTATATTTACTTCGTAAGTGCATTAATAAGGGGGTTTACAATTTGTTGTTTCCAATTTCAAACTACCCACTGATAGGGATATACTCATGTTGATGCACCAGGTCTCATTTACATTACCACTGAATCAAAACATACTAAAGCTTATCTTAGGTCTGATGGATAACCTACTGTACATCGGCTATTATTCTATTCCTTAAAAGAATATATAACATGAAAGTTTCAAGATATAACAATTAAGATGATAAAACTTCTCTTCAGAGTTTAATGGCTTCACCTACATATGTGATAATTTCTAAGTTAAGAACATTTATTCCAGATAATGCATTCATCTAAATATTTAGTTACTATTTCCTCTCCTAGGTATTTATCAAACATAGATAAATATGGTAAGACCAAAGGGTTAACATTATAAACATGGTAGTTATTATGGTTGAATCTACAATCTCCTTAAAGACAACCATTAGTATACTCTATAATTATAATATAGATGTTGGTGGAATACTCGTATAATTATTATTCTTACTTAACCATATGTTTTATACTTCCCTCCTATAATTATGTTACAAAACTTATTCTATTTAAGACTATAAAGTGTTAAATGACAATTTATTCATTCACCTGGATGGAAAGGTCATGAATAAGAATAATGTCCTAACATGTTTATGGATTAAAATCTAGAGAAGAACTCTTATAAACCCTTACCTCACCCATTCCAAGCTTGTATAGGGTTATGTTGTGAACTTAATGCTCTTAAAATGTGTAACCTTCAATAATTTATTCACTATGTAAGAAATAACATGTATAAAGTTTCCTGGTCGCGGTACTAATCTATACGCACGATGATCATAGTGTAAAATTTGATTGTAATGCATAAATGATATACCATAATGTAATCACAATGATTTGTTTAACCTTTATGTCGTTATTGAGCTATAATACAAGGCTTATATAAATATGTTAACGAGCTCTTATTATCTCCATGCAATGATAGGTTGACTTCGGCTGAGGATTGATGTCGAACCTTTTGAACTCATCCAAATAATTTATAAAATCGTAATTGGTGATGGCTCATCGATACTATAGAGAAATTACCTATTGCATGCAATTATTTGCATTGAAATGTGATTGACTGATGGCCAAGAATCGTCAGCTTAAAAGAGTTGTCCCTAACCCTAACTCATTAGTCTTTCCCGACCTTCGGGCTCCTGCCATTCTTTCGCGGAGTATTCGGCCACTCTGCTGCTAGAGTAATGCTATGACTATCTTGGCTTACTTCTTCTCTTGATAACCTGTCCAGAAGCACAAAAATGAGACCTTTCCCTAGCGTTGCTGTCATTCGTAAGCCATCTGGTCTCCTTTCAAGTTTTTCATTGCCTTAGTAGCTTATCCAAACCCTTATTGTAACAGCCCTACCCACCTTCTTCTTCAGTCTCCAAAATGAGGGTAGTTCTCCCATTCAGAGAGTCGTGGCTTGATTTGTGCAGGGTGCTGTGTTTTTTTGTTTTTACATTGAGTATAGCACGGCTTCAGGGTTTACCTTGTCAGTCGAGAGCTAGAACCTTCCGCTGCCAGTACTTGATGAGGTTTTGTACCGCTGTTTCCTTGCAGCTGAAGATAGACCTCCTTCTCATGCTAGTTGCGGTGTTTACTGGTTATCAGTGTTCATCTTTCGGATGTGTTAAAGGTAAGAAAAGAACTCGCTCGTTTTCTTATTATTTCACTGCACATTTCCCATTTTATAGAACTCTTTGCCTTTAATAATATATCTAATAGTAATACATGGTGAATGTGCAGGTAAAACTTGCCTCTCTTCTCTGTCTGCGTAGTGAGTACGAGGTTGCGGCGATAAGAGGCCACGGTAAGCCCTGGTTTTTCCATGGCTATTCCACCTTATGAAAACCCTTACGGGGTAATAAGGGTTGGTCATTGCAGCTTGAAAGACCCTCATGGATTTTGGTTGTTTTGGTTGTTTGTTCACTGTTTTTCATAGTTTGGTTAACACCCTAGCTTTTCTGCAGGGCTCTCCAGCTTCGGCCATGAGTGTATATTTTGTTTTGTATATATTACTATGTTTAAAGTAAAAGAATAGGCTGTAAGCCTCCATATGTAATTTCTTAGTACGACCGTGATTTAGTATTACTGAACTGGGTTTTACAGTCATTATTTTTGTATATTCTGAATGGATAGGGTTTTTACCCTAAATTGAAGCTATAAACTGTCCATATAGTTTTCTATGATTTATTTACAGTACAATTCTGAAACATTTAGTTAAAAAAAAATATAAAATTTGTAAGCTCGGCCTTACGAGCCCTTCTGAGTGTGGATACCTTTGATTCCTATAGATTTGATAAAATACTTAATTTACCTTCTGCAAAATACTTATGGTATTAGCAGGTAGGGTTTTCCTGTACATTAGTAAATATAGTTAAGCTCGAAGTCGAGCATTCTGTTACTCTGTTATTAGCTTACTATTGACTATGTCCTTGAATTTGTACTCTTATTATTTCCTTTATAAAATTACTGTCAAGGATTCTGTACTTGGTTTAAACCTTGACTTAATAGTTATTTAAGAATTTGTAAGTGTTAACTTATAGTTTATATCCTTCAATTTATATAGGACCTTTATATTTTTATTTTATTTTATTTTAATAATGTTCTTAAGTACTGTTTATTACCTTGTAGTACAGAAAGTATAATTAGTTCCAGTTTTTAATTAGTATAAGAAGAAGATTACCTTCAGTTCAACCATGTTAATACTCCTGAATGTAATAAAAGTTTATCATTCTTAATATAATAAAGATAATATCTCTCGTGAGAGTACCAATATTTCCATGGTTAATATTTAGTTTATTTTATATCATTTTGTTATTTATTTCTTGTACCAATTATGCTAAATACTTAATAAAGTTCTGTAAATATTTAGTTTATCTTATTAGTTGCGATATTTATATATACAAGAGAAAACAATCAACACTATGTAAAGACTATCTCTTAAACATATATGTAGTAGCATTTGATTATAATTTATGAAACATAGATTCATAATTCTAAATATTATTCTAGCTTAGTTCAAATAAGAAGCAAAAATAATGGAAAGATTACATTACTCATATTACATAAAATTTAATCAGTTTGTTTGACAGTAGAATCTAGTCCATATTATCTAATCCTACTTCCAGTTCTGTTATTAAACATATAATAGCGCATTTATTCTAATCTGGAAGAAAGAAACTGTATGGTAGAACAATAGATAAATCTAGTCTAATCCTACTCTAGAGCGATTATTATACTCTTCTATTTATTCTTTACAAATAATAGAATTACTGAAAGTAAAATACTATACAAGGAAATAGTTTTTAACTAGGAACTCATACAACTGTCAGTAAAATATCTTTTCCAAAAATAGATAAGGAAACAAACTACTACTCTGCAATCTCATCATGCTATCCTTATTTAAATTTTACCCCTGTGCTGGAGTACGGTCTGGTAGACCCAGATGTGGAAAAACACAGTGGGTCTTTATTTTTCATCAAAAGATTCTATTACTGATAAACTAAAAACATTTTACATCACTAAACCAGTTAACTCTTATATCATAAACTACAAACATAACATTCAACCATTCACAATTATTAATCAAAGATAGTTAAGTGACAGAACCTGCTGGAACTTTGGACAACAGCAGTAATGGGAGGCTGTACCTCCCTACCAAATCCTGGAGAGCGCTCAAACAGTGACTCCTCAGGACCGCCGGGCTTGCTCTGGTCTCCCTTGCTGGAACTAGGTGCAGCAGTAATCAAATACCAATCTTCAACACTCAGTATCAAATCTGAACTTATCAGTAAGTTCTCCCAGCTAACAAGCTATAATAAACCAAGTTACTGTAACAATCCTCTCAAAACAACTTCCTTACTGTTTTCCCTTTTTCCCCAAATGAATTTCCTGAATAGCATTCCACCTGAATGTTTCTTCTCTGGAAAATATCTGAGCAGTCTCAGCTCTATTCATTGGGTACTTTTAAAATATTGCCTAGGTCTTTTTGGGTTAGTTGTCATTTAATGAGACACCTGCTATGATCCCACTTTCTTGGGGGATCATGACCCCAAATATAGGGAAGTTGCCACCTGCAACTTAGGAAGTGTTTGAGGATGCGCCACTTGTCTTTTTCCCTCCACCTAGTTCCATCCACCAGTTTGACCAGTAACCTCTTATTAACAGCTCTCCCAATGCTGTTGTCTCCACAATTTATTTATTAATAATAAAATATTCTGAATTACATTCCACTTATGTTGACTCTGCTGAGTCGTCAGTTCCTACTTAGCATTAAATTTAACACAATGTCTCAGGAATATAATTAAAACAATTAACATTATTTTACAAATTTGGGGTATGTGACATGAGGGATATGATAGGTTGCAGAAGAGTGCCAAATACATACAGTACTTGATGCTTGGCATATCGCATAGCAATATACACCAATGTCAGTTTCAATGTCTCTTGAAATTTGATAAAGAAATTACTGTTCTAAACAGAATCCATGTGTAAGGATAAAATGTCTAATTTATATCGAGATTTCATGAAACGTGTGCTTCCAACCTTTTAGCTTTTGAGCACATTTACCTGTTTACTAATAAAAAATAGAGCAGAAAACTTTGCATCTGTAGAAGCTTTCTTCAAGATGCAAGTCTGTAAACACAAATAAAGCTAGTAGCAAATGTTGCCTTACAATGCTCATCTCTACAATGCATGAATGCAAAATTCAGTCCAGTTACATCGTTTAGCACTGCATAGATGAAAACTCAAATGAAATTTCTGAGTATAAATGCACATATGCAACATTGTATGAAAGACTCGGTTCCTAGGGTTTCACGACTTTGAAAGTTTGAAACTCAAAATATCCTCATGTGCAATATCAACCGTGGAGGCTTCTCCTTTCCTACCATTAAATATTCATGAAACCAATCAGCTAATACCCCTTCATTGACTGCATGTGATGACACAATCATAGTTCTGGAACAAAACCCTTTTTAAGTAGCCATTTTAAGACTCTTTGTGCTCTCCTTTTATGAATGATCTGCAAAGATCGGGAATGGGAGTTGCACTTGTCGATGTATATGTAACTTCGGAATCTATTCTTCTATGTATCTTCTATGTATTGTAACCCGATGTTTATTCCGGGATGTTTCTATTATGTATTTGAGTCATGTGGTCATGCCCCGATGTTCCGATCGGGAGGATTAATAATGTAAACAAGTCATATCAAGTCATTAGGTAAGTCCCCACAGTTTAGGGGCACTTGGGTTATTATACACTAATTAAGGTGTAGGCTCGAGTAAGTAATTATAAGTTAAGCCTACATGGTTGAGTGCACTTCAAGTCAATGGAATAATATAAATAGAGAGTGAGAGTCTCTCTATTTATCACTTGTGAATTACATCACTTGCTCTCTCAAGTGTGGCGCACCTTTGGAGAAGGTTTACTTTGGCTTGACAGAAGATAGAAGGCTGTTGTTGTGTTGGGAGGTCATCTTACTATTTTGGGATCACATCTTGTGGTGATACTATCTTAGAGGAAGTTGAGGGGTTTTCTCCATTTATGGTTTCCCCTCCTAAAATTTTTGTGTCTCTTGTCTCTTGTGATGTGCTTATGTGATTGTTGTGCTTGTTATTCTCTCAGTGAAAAGATCTTAACATAATGCTAGCTTAAATGTTGAAAAAACTAACATGGTATCAGAGCTAACCTGAGAAGAAGACATTGTGCAGCTACAAGAACTAGGGCTTCCTATTTTGTGGATATTCCTCCACATATTTTCAGCAAAAGTATGCTAGGATGACTCTCCATTGAAGGGTGCATCTTTCTGCCGATACGGAATTCAATTTCAATCATTTTCAGTTTCGATGTGGAAATTAGGGCTTTCTACAGAAGAGGAATTTTTGGGTGAGACCAGAATAGGATTGTTCTCCTCATCAAAACCGAAATTTGGAGACCTGGATCAAGAAATTTGGTTGGGTAAATCTCCGAGAAAGTCAAACCCTAGTTTGACCCCTAGCTAGGAGAAACCCTAAATACTAAAACTGCTAAGTTTTGGTACAGTCGCTATATTACACGATTGGAGAAGTCTCAGAAGCTGAAAATGTCTAGGGTCGAACATAAAATCGTGATGCACAATGTGTCCAAAGGGAAGCCTCTGATTCGCTATATTCTGGGCGATATGATCTCTCCAAGTTAGGGTTCCAGCCTCTTCCAGAAATCATCCATAAACAAGACACCTGGGGAGATCTGCAATATCTTGGGCTACGGAGGTCCAAATTGAATTACTAAAGATGTTCCAGAAAGGGAATGGACTTTAATTTCTGTGGTCTGAAGGTCAGACTCAGAATACAAACCAATGACATGTGGAAGGCCATACAACTTCGTCGTTCTGAATAGTCCAGTAACAGGTCACCTTGGGAAAAGGATCATAAATCCAAAATGGTGAAACCAATTCTGATGAAACCTATAGTGTTGGATCAGGGACATGCGAGGTTACCTCAGTGAGAAATGTTAGACACAGAGGATTAGTAATTGTGGAGATATCACAGAAACAGTAACAGGAATTTCTACAGAAGAAATCAGAAAATTAGGGCTTCCTGTTCCGGGAGTTTCCCTTCACTGTTTTCAGAAAAGGAGTACATTGGACAGCTCCATTTGAAGAGATCTATCTTTTCATCCAATCAGATCTGAAAGATTCCAAGTTTTGAAAATTAGGGTTTCTGCGACAAACCCTAGATCAACAAACTCCGGGACAAGGGCGGACACCTCAAATCGGTAAGATCTAATCCTTCGCTATTTCCATTTGAGGTTCTCATTTCAAAGTGATCAGCTTAGTTAAAAGCTTGCGGAAGTTGACAACTTCCAAACCTGGAAGTATATGATCTCTCTAAAGAAAATGGATTGGACATATACATGAGTATGGAGGTTCCAGTTTTAGAGGGAGACAAGGCCAAAGAAGACATCATGCTGATGCTGCAGAGGATGATGAACCATCTAGAAAGACATTCAGATATGAAAGTGAAGATTCTTCAAGCAAGGATGAATATGTTCTAATATCAGCTCTCATAGGTAACATTACTCATGGAAGTGATGATTGGCTTATAGACAGTGGGGCTGACAAACATATGATGGGATTCAAGGAATCCTTTGTAAGACTATCAGAACATGAATCACCTCACAAGGTGAAACTTGTAGATGACTACCAATGTCCAATAAAAGGTAGTGAGGAATATTCATACAAGCTATACTCTGGTAAGTCTCTAACAATGAAAGAAGTATTGTTTGTGCAAGGATTGAAGAAGAACCTTCTCTCCATTTCAACATTGATGCAAAAGGAATGCGGGCTGCATTCATAGATGGTCAAATCATCATGTGGCCAAAAAGGAAAGACTATCGATGATGCGGTAGTGATTAGAGAACAAGAAGGAGGCTTGTACAAATTGAAGGGCTATCCAGAACAAGCCTTGATCCATGATACGGTAGAGCCAAATGAGCTTTGGCATAGAAGGCTTGCACATATGCACTACAGAGCACTACCTATTGCAAGCAAAGCTATTCTAGAATTTCAAGCTATTTGAAGGGAAGAACAAAAATTATAATATGAGCTAAAGAAGAAGTGAAGAATGCAGAAGTGGTGATGGCCACCTTGAATGGCCTCCCAGGATCATGGAATTCATTCATTCAAGAAATGTGTTCCAGAAGGAAGTGATTACTTTCAGCAAACTTTGGGAAGAAGAAGAAGCTCTACCCATAAGAAGAGAAGATAAGACGGGAGCATTTGAAGATCCGGCTCTCACCATCCAAAGAAGATCCCTCAAGCAATGAGGAATATGAAGAACTCAACTCTTGAAGAACCTCTTATCCACCTCAGCATTTGGATAAGAAACGATGCAACTATGAATGAAGAAGACGATGAAGCTGAAGGCTCAAGAAGGAGTCTACCCTCAAAACAAATAAAGATAAGTATTCAATTGTCATTTCATGATATTATTTTGTTATGCATTTGTTTATATTA